>JAWQUT010000025.1:3443221-3455334 GCA_033807755.1 Ellobium chinense | reverse complement strand
CGGGCGGGCGGACAGGCACACAGACAGACAGACAGACAGACAGACAGACAGATAGACAGACAGACAGACAGACAGGACAGTCAACAAAATTTAGTCAATCAAAGCATTTAGAAATGGCCGATGAAATTAGTAATTCCTTTAATATCAGTCATACAAGAAAAGATCTCGCTTGAATGAGACTAATGTAATAAAAAACCAGGTGATTGAATCAGTTGTCAACAAGAGCCAGTGAAAAAAATGCTTCTAAATTACTCAGTCCAGTCAGTCAGTCAGTCAGTCAGTCAGTCAGTAGTCAGTCAGTCAGTCAGTCAGTCAGTCAGTCAGTCAGTCAGTCAGTCAGTCAGTCATCAAACAATCAGTGTAAGTGCCGTGCATGAAACCATTCAATCCAAAAAGTCTAGCAGAACAGGACACCAGGTCAGAGTTGTCAGTTAAGCTACTTCATAAAACTTTTCAGAGTTTACGCATTTGCGATCGGATCTCTTACAAGCTAGTTGGCGCATCTGAGATGTTTTCACCCCCAAGCACTCAAGTAATTCTTACGATGTTTAAGAGATCACATCATTAATGCGCAAGCTCTCAATTGTCAGCCATAGCCAGTCGATCAAAATCACTCGATCAAAATCAGCCCATAAAACATACAATCAAAGCCAGTCAATTAGATCAGTTTATAAAAGCCAGTCAATCAAATCTTGTCAGTCAAGTAATCGTCTGGATAGAAGAGCAAACGCAGCGCATCACCACATTATCAACACAAGAAACAGGCGTATCTCTGTTTTGCTACGCCAAAAACTGACCAGTGAACCTCGGACTTGTCCTCGGGAATTGTGGCGATTGCGCGAAATGTGATTAATGAGATCTGATTGGATGTATTATCTCCAGGGAGATCACTCTAGACTTCTTTATGGAAAAGCGGCTTATTGCGTGGTATCGTGGGTAGTTCGGGTCGAAAGGGACGAGAAAGATTTTTTTTTCTTGTTTCTCTTTGGACCGAGCGAAGAAAGGAAGGGAAGGGGATGGATATCGGAGATCGGTTCAGTGTATCTATTGCGCACCAAGGCATACAAAAATAGAGAGAGAGAGAGAGGAGGAATGGATAATAGCGGTTAGAACAGACTCGTTCTAATGAAATTTTCTCTCTTCATTTCCAAGAGGTCTGAGTGGAGTTTCAAAAGAGCTGAAAGGGGGAGGAAGAGGGATAGGGCTTTTTACATTTCTTTTTTTGCTTTGCTCACAAGGGCAGGTAAAGAGCAAGAGAAGGAATGACAGAGAGAGAGGGAGAGAGAGAGAGAGAGAGAGAGAGGGGGCCAAGAGAAGGACAACTCTCTCTCTCTCTCTCTAATGAACTTAGTTTTCTGTAGAAATGACGATAAAAAATGCTAAGGGGGCCTTCATCCCCGGTGCGGACTTTCCGAGGGTAAAAAGAAAATACGGGCGAATAAACAAGATTTCCAGATTTCATTTCCTGAAGGCGATATTCGTGCTGGTCTGTGTGTCAGCAGGCCATTTAAAGGATAAATTCTTCCACACTCACAGCTTTTTCCTGCCCTTCAGAGTGACACAGGTCTAGGAGCCACGGAGCCTTTTATAAAGCAGAAAATACTCATGAACTGTTACATTTTATAATATAGACATTCGACAGGTCATTTGAGAGATCGATCAGTCAGTCTGTCTGTGAAGCGGCTGGTTGGTTAACTGACATACAAGTTTCTCTCCTCCCGACCAGTCAGTCAGTCAGTCAGTCAGTCAGTCAGTCAGTCAGTCAGTCAGTCCCTATCCCTCACTCACTCACTCACTCACTCACTCACTCACTCACTCACTCACTCACTCACTCACTCACTCACTCACTCACTCACTCACTCACTCACTCACACTCACTCACTCACTCACTCACTCAGTAGCATGTTCGGAATCCAAACTAGTTTTTCAACGACGCCTTAGTCGAACGATATTTTCTTTCATTCTAGATAGGCCTACAGTAAACTGTGCTTTCTTTAATATGCTCTGCGTGCGTTCAAGGCAAAATCACTCATTCACCCATATAAACGCACAACATATAAACTTGCACGCACGCAATAGTTCGCATTCATCCTTGTCCTTCTCTGTCATAAAACTAGGGAGATTTATGCAAGCCAAGGCATTGCTTTGTGCCGTAACATAATAATTTGTAATTTGTAAAGCCTATCATCATGGGCGATGGAATGCTCTCAATAGCTTCTGGGGCCTTGGCAGAGAGGAGGTAGAGAAGGGAAGGCAAGGCAAGGCATGGAACCAAGGAAAACTAGCTTGGGTGGAATTTCATGAAGTTGAATGGTTGATCAAATTGATAACTGATGGCATGGACTCACGACTCTTTGCCAGTCCCTCCCCTTCCCCTGCGCTGCGCCACATGCGGTCGAGAGGTTTGATGCCTGCGGTTGATTGAAATTTCTGGGAAACTGCACTTCCCAGACAAATTCATCAGCCCCCTTTTGAAGTGCCCTCACTTTCAACAATGATTAGCTGAGATTGAAACCACTGCAAAAAAAAAAAAAAATCCTTGTGGAGCTTCTGCAGGAGGGGGCAGTGGCAGATCTTTGTTTTCTTCATGAGGTAGGTGCGGAGAGATCCTCTTGTCTTCACTAATCTTTATCCACTGGTTAGAGAGTGTATTGCCAGAGTTACCACTCCAGAGCTTCTATGTTTAAGAGGGAGGAAGGGAGAAGCAGAGACTCTTTTTAGATTCGCCAGTGGAGGAGATGGGGACAAGAAGGGATGGGTTGCCTTGTAAGCCTCCAAAAAGTCAAAGAAGCGATTTTTTTTTTAGAAAAGGNNGGGGGGGGGGGAATGGCAGCGTCTTCAGAGGAGTGAAAAGATAGTTAAAATAACACCAGTCTCCAATTTCCACGCAACGTTCGGCAGCAGGATGCGTGCAGACTGGTCTATCGAGGATCATTGCCCTCTCAGAGAGCAAGCAATTGGCCGAAGGATGTCGTCGACCCCGCTGCTGGAAAGGCCTAAATGCGAAACACACAATTTCACAAGAGACCCATAACATACAGGCTCCTCTGGAAAGCAAAGAGCTGCTTAAATTTAGTACTATGTTATGTACGTCGTTCATACAATTTCAACTCCTTAATCGAAACTGTCCTAGGAGTTGTTCTTCCACTAAAACTAAAATGATTAAGTCTTGAAAACTGCTTTGACACTTAAACCCTTACAGCAATCGGCAAGACTGCCCCTCCACTCCTTGCCTTTTTCTTTAGCTGACTGTTAGTTTTTCAATATTCAGTATTGAATATCTTTAGGCGTTTGTTTCTTTTCATAAATGTACTTCAGTCTCCTCTTGTATGAAGCTTTTGACCACCTCTTCGATCCCCAACCCAAACAAATATGTTTATACCGCGTATCAGTCCTGCTGGATACACAATTCAATTCAATTATAACTGTTGGCCATTTAGACCAATTCCAACGTATAACTCATATATACAATACATGCACATAATGCCAATATATTATACATTAAAAATAAAAACATTTCATAAATACATTACATAATCAAACTCTGTCATTCTGTTTCTCTATGTTTTGTCTAATCCGACGTGAGCCCATGTTACCCACTGGCAGCATACCAGAAACAGGGAAAGATATCTCTGAATTTATTCATGTCAAACACAATCTTGAGTTTGCACACCTTGTTAAAGTGCAATCTTTCTCCAAAATGCTACAACTAGTTTGAAGGAAATCACTCTCTTCGTTGATCTTGAACCAAAGGGCGTTGCACAAAAGTTTTGAACCGAGCAGAACACTTAACCATAAGTCTGATATTTTAATGATAATAATAATAATAATATTAATAATAATGCGGTTTATAAGTCTCGTATCCAGGCTAACGCCTGTTGACATGACTTTACACTATTATTACCCCAGCAGACCTGATCACTCTGGAGTTTTCTCAATTCCCTGGAAACCATACAGTGCCGCTGCCATGTACAGACTCTAATCACTAGCATTCTGAAAATATCTGTCATTGTCTATAGCCAAGTACCCATCGTACAGACAGGTGGACTGAGGAAAATGTGAATGAAATGCTCTCCCATGATACCAAATGACCGCGGTCAGAAATCGAACCCACGACCTTTAGGATCTTGGGTCCAACCCCTTAATCATTCGGCCAAGCTGCTCCACATATATGGGATTAACTATCGTTCACTCACACTTGTCCAAAACATGTATGTTCATCACGTGAACTTTCTAACTTACTCTTTATCCTATACACATCTTATTAAAACAAACAAACAAAACCAAGAAAGAAAAACATAAAAACAACACCAATATAACAAACCAAACTCTGTTGTTCAAACACACACACACACATATATATACACACATACACACACATACACACATACACACATACACACATACACACACATACACACACACACACACACACACACAAATATATATAAACATATCTCTGTGTGTGTGTGATTCTCTCTCTCTATATATATAAATAAAAAGAGAGAGAGAAAGAGAGAGAGAGAGAGAGAGAGAGAGAGAGAGAGAGAGAGAGAGAGAGAAAGAAAGAAAGGCACAAGATCGATTAATAAACAAAACTCTCCTTGCAACTACACATAGCAAGACAGATCAAGATGAGCAGAAAAAAATTTCCTATACCAGATCCTATACCAGAATCAGGGACAAGTATAAAAATATGACCAACCGACAACGTCACAGGAATAAACTGGGGCAGAGTATCTAATACACGCTAGTTATAAAAAAAAACACACAGAAAGAGATGAACAGACGTCTCCTTTCTCCAGGATTGGCTTTTTCCTCCCAAGGGACCCCTGGCCACCACAACATGGCGTCCTGCGGCATTGGTTAACGAAACCATGAGTTCGCTTCCGGTGCGCCACATCCTGTCTGCCATGGCGTCTAGTATATCTGTCGGTTTATTCGTCTGCCCACCCAGGTCAGAATGACTAGAGACCAAAGGAAGTTGGTGTGTCGCGCAGGCGTAGTGCATTCAAAATTTTCGAGATTAAAGACAGTTGACAGAACGAACGTTAAGCCAAAAAAAAACACAAATGCGAATGGTTGACCGAAAACATTTGATCTGCTGATGACATTAAGATTTTGCAAATTTAACCTCTTATAAAAATCTGGCTTCACTTCGAGAAAACCCTGGCGCTTGCATTAGCTTTGCATACAACCTGAGTGAGTGAACAAACATGGATCTGTGAGGAATGTGCTGGGCGATCTCCGTGAATAGAATTTAGGTTATCTAATGAAATAGAAACTTTGCATCTTTTGCCTTGTATCTCTCAGTGAGTCTGATAAGAGTAAACTATGTTGTGCCAAAGAAAAGCATCGATGCTTTACTTCTATAAGCAACGATGTTAAAACTACTTGGCTAAAGCCATATGTGGTGCAGTGGCATTTTAAACCTTTACATAATTTCAAATCTCATAGGATTGGGGAGAAGGGATGGAATGCCTAGATTGACTTGGTACAAGCTGTCCCCTTTCGCCATACAATAGAACAGTACAGTATTTTTGTTAGGATCTTAGCCTCAGATCTTCTGCCGTCCTTGAAACGTAGCCTTATTGGGATCCCTGCTATCCAATATGGCGTGCATCTAATTTACTACGCCGTGGACATTTTTAACTTGAGGACCTAAACTGGTACATGCTCTACAGATTACGTGTGTGATAAAGAATGTTTTCTCCATCCTCACTTCGTTCTTTCCCAGATTTATTCACATCAAAAGTATTTTGAGTAAATTATTGTTATTATTGGTAATACAAGTTTTATATATTAAAAAATCCTGATTCAGCTGCGTATGTACAAATGGTTACTGCGGACAATGATTCAGAAGTCGAGGCAATTCTGGCAGAGACCATCAGAGATTAAGCTAAATTCATAAGACTGGAGCATTGAGACCTAAGATGGGAGATCTCTTTGCCGTCCAACTCGATCCGGTGAACCAGACGCGCAACCCTAGAGCAGGATTGCCAGATTTGGCTCTTTCGGAGCCAAATATCAATAAGATTTTTGGCTCGTTTAAAAATCCCTGGGTTCTCAAATAACTGACTGGCTCTTCAACTCTTGTTTTGGCCTCGAGATTTGGGTTAAAGTTCACTGATTTCCTATACAAAGATTACTTATCCTTCACTCAGACTGGTATGTCAAGTGATCGGGCTTCTGTCATAACTACCCGATTAGCACAAGTCAAAGAATGATCTCTGTTTTTACTAAGCAATCATTTCTCATTAATTCGCTCTAATGCATGTATGTAGAAAGGTTTATGATGATTATATCACCCACGTACATCCAGCACATAGATAGTTCGTAGTAAATTTCTTGTCTTATGTTTTAAATCCTGATCCCAACAGGCCTTTTCCAAACATGGTTTGGTTCTTTTTTGGCCCCTGTTCGTATACGTTTGGCTCCGCTCGAAAAAAAAAAAGTCTGGCAACCCTGCCCTAGAGGCCCAGTAGTCTATAGCGTGATTCAGCAGGTTTGAAAGAAACATAATTTTTGGGGGTACCACGTGATTTTCATGTGTTTTTCTTGTTTTCTGGTGTCTGTACCAGAATGAATATTTTCTCCAGCTTATCACATAAATTTTCTTTCACATGCTATCAAAAAGGTCGGAATGCCCTGTAAACATTTCCTGGTCTCGGCTGTCATTACGTCGTAGCTTCATCATCATGAACTTTTCTTTCAGCTATCTATATATAAATAAGATGAAAGACAAATCAACCTTTATTTACTCTGAAAGGAATATTATATTTTACAATGCAGTACAACCTGTCTGACTGACTGCCTGTCTGTCTGTCTGTCTGTCTGTCTGTCTGTCTGTCTGTCTGTCTGTCTCTGTCTTTCTGTTTGTCTGTCTGTCCGCCCGCCTGTCTGTTTATCTGTCTGTCTGTCTGTCTGTCTGCCTGCCTGCTTGCCTGCCTGCATGCCTGCCTGCCTGTCTCCCTCCCTGTCTATCTGTCTGTCTGTTTACATTTAAACGATGAGTCTGGTTTTCTGACGCGGCTACTTAAATGACTAGATCATATAAATAAAAATATATGACCTATGCGTCAGTTGTTGAACATCATTGAGCCTAAAGACTAATATCAGTTCAAACAGTTAAGGAAATATACAAAATGAACCCTTTTCTAAGCCATTGTTGTCTATGTTTGTCTATCGTTCAGCACTGCCAGTCGCTTCAGTGAATGCCAAACTTTCCGCTGTTGTGTTTCTCTCGGCTTTGTTGTGCAGTGTGGATGCGATTCGCTGTAGATAAATCTTGGCAGATGTTGAAGTACAAAACAATAAATAAATCATTACTTAATAGAAATAGTCATGGAAAACTGTGCCCGCGTTTCACAAGTTATTTTTAAATTTATAAGGAAGGAAAAAAACAAACACAAAAACTCACATCAGTAGCTACAGAACTTTATGCCGTTACCCGAAATCGGATTTACGGGTGAGCTTGCGTTTTTCTCCCTTTCTATCTGTTGATATTACTTCATTTCCTGGATGACGGCTTTCAAATAATAAAAAAAAAAGGGAATCATCGAGAAATTTTCTCATCGATTTATTTCTTTTTCACGCTTACTGTGACACATGACTGTGTAGTCTATCATTTTTATTCCAACGATAGGCTCCCATCAGTTAGCCCTTTAGTGCCCAGTCTATCAGATCTGATACACAAGGTAAGATTCCACTAATGCCCAGCGTATCACACTTGACATATTTTAGTGGAACAAAGAAAAAGCAAACTATTATAATTTTGATGTTTGTGACAGCATGATAGACCCAAAAGGGATTAAAAAAAAAACACCTGGAGCTCAGAAAGTTTATGCCATTATAAATAGGGGCTGGGCTCTAGATGGTTAAGTGCCGTCAGGCAAACGCCAATCATCGTAGATCTTTAGTAATCTACCTTTTGATTGGACGTTGCTTTGTTTCTCTTGTTTCATCCAAAGTGTGATAGATCTTTAAGCGAATGCACTATGGTGTGCTTATTAATGGAGTTTGTGATGTAGTAGGCCTATAATAAAATGCATGCGGAAAGACGAAACTGATTCACTTAAAATTTGAAAGGGTAGACTCCCGGCTGGTGCCTTTAACCCCTTTAACGCTATGTCGTGTTTTTTAAGTGCCGATGTCAATTAGTTTCTATGGACTCGTTAACCTCTGCATAAGAATAGTTCATTATATTAAATATATAGGAATTAGGATTTATGGATAAGTATTATGGACATGGAGCGCTACTTCAGGGACGTTTCAGTACGTCAAAGAGGTGTTCTGTAACAGAACATAAGGACGCACATGTACGTCATACGTACTGCAAATGGTGAGGGTTTATTCCGAGCTGGGAACAACGAGGGGGCCCTTGTTTTTTTGCATGCAGTCCTTCTAAGAGCTACCGTTTCTCAAACCCGAGTTTGTCTCACCCAAAACAAGCCTTATTCAGGGCTAACATAAGAATGATTCAAGTAATGCTTGGAGAAGACATCGGACTGCCAAAGGCTACAACCTGGCAAGACAGAAAATAATAATATAGCCGTAAGATGTGTTTTTTTCCCTTCGTTTTGACACTTTGTACTCATAGAAAGGTCTCTCATATAATGTCCCGTGTGTCCTGAGGTGAAACAAGAGTCTGTATCACGAGAGTTGTAAAGATTGTTGAGGACATGGCTTAATGCGGCTTGCAGTATTAATTTAAACAAACAAACAAACAAACAAACAAACAAACAAACAAACAAACAAACAAACAAACAAAAAGACAGACAGGCAGACAGACAGAAAGACATTTCGTCAACAAACCGTTTCCACTGCGAAGGACCAGACTCGCTATCATTTAACGCCAAGACTTGGCGAAGACGAGACTCCTGTCAAAAAATTTAATTTCAAGTTGTCGTACCGTAAAACATGGACACCGCAGGCACAGAATAGACACCAGAAGTTGGCAGCAAAAAGACAGCAAAAAGAAGTCTTAGTTGCTTTTAGTCCAAAAATAAGAATAAGAATATTCAAAGGATTTTCTAGACTTGCAAATCATATCAAAATTATCTCATTTTTTTCCCATCCTCCATTCCTTCCTAGAGAATGAATTACTAAGGGTTCGTGGCTAGAGAAAGGCAGGAAATCTCCATAATAATTGAGAGCTTGCACATTTACAGTGGGATCCTTATCTATAGAATTACATTAGTGTATCGGTGCTGAATGCACCCGTAGTAGCTATCACCAAGCAGAATTAATGTAAATCTTACGATGATGAGAGATCCCATCTTTAATGCGCAAATTCTCAATTATTGTGTCAGCTTACTTGCACGCTTTATCTCTTTGCAACATCTAACCCCAAACAGTACTGCAGTAATTTAATTTAAACTGGTCAAGGATACAACAAATGCATTGGGACAGGCCACGCGCAATGTTTACTTGACTCTTGACAAACATGAAAAAATTAGTTCCCCCCCCCCCCCCCCCAAAAAAATAAAATTCTACTGGACAGTAAGGTCCAACCCAGCTGACCCACATTCATTTGCGCATCACTTTTATGTAACTTCAATCCCCCTAGTGTGCCTCTCCTTCTCTTAGAGTGCTATCTTACATCTCTAAATGACCCCGGGAATAACAATAATTATTCAAAGGTTGTGTGCAGGATGAGTCTAAAGACGTTTTACAACGCACATACACACACTAAAAAAATAAAAACAAAAAAAGAACCCAAACTGTCGGAAACAAATTGATCACCCGTCGTCAGTTTATCCCGCGAAGATTTGGCTGTCATTACGCGTGAATAAAATTGGATTTATGCTAAGGCCGTGAAGATAAAGACATTAAGATGAACGATGATGTTGCGGTGTGTACGTGCCTCGCGCGTGCCGGTTGCCGGTTGCCAGCTGCAGCTTAAGAAAAGACATGGGCGCTCATAATGTGAGGTTGCGTAGATGTCGCGATTAGTTGCTATTTCTATACATTGGCATCGGTATACTGTGTGTGTGTGTGTGTGTGTGTGTGTGTGTGTGTGTGTGTGTGTGTGTGTGTGTGTGTGTGTGTGTGTGTGTATCTAGAAAGAGAGAGAAGAAGATTGCAGTCATCATAATTGGAATCATCTTTAAGCCTACAACGTCGTCTATTCGAAATCATCATTATCGGTACCTCATTGGACTTTATTGTCATCATTAATGTCCTCTTCAGTGTCATTATCATTTCATTATTGTTTGAAGGAGAGAAGGACACGCCTGTGTCACTTTGCCGGACAAACTATCACGGCTGCAGATTTCAAGTTTGGTTTGAGGGTGCAAAAAGATACATCGGTCATCATGACGGTCCTCGATTTTTGCCCCTTAGAATCACCGAAAGATATTTTACAAAAATTTCCGGTGCTTTTTCGGCCATTGGTAATCCTTGCCCGGAAACGACATAAAATTTCGCTAGCGGATGACGTCATCAAAGTTTGCGTACGCGGAAGTCTTCATCGGCTGGAAAGGTCGTCGTGTTATGCCGAGAGTGAGAAATGGGGGATGGAGAGATACCAATACAAACAATAAGAAATCTGCTCAGTATAAGTTTGGTCATCCCCCCTCCCTCTACTTTTCCATTTTCCCCGGCAGGGTCGGGATCTGAACTAGACTAGTATAATATAAAGACGACAGGAGAGCGGATGGATGAACTCATAAAGTGGAGCAATATATCAAGCTAATGAGCAGAATAAATAAATCAATGTATGAATGACCAAATCAATGAAAGAGAAAAAAAAAGGGTAGGGGAAGACCCATATGAAATCAATAAATAGATAAATATAGAGAGGGACTTTAAAAAAAAGAAGAAGAAGAAAAAACCCACTCAGAAGCTGGTTAAGCTCACTATTCATGGAAAAACTCGTGAAGCAGTTACGCCATAACAGAGGGATTTTCATTTTTTCCATTCCCGTTACGGAAAGGCTATTTTGAGCACAACGAAAAGGAGCGGGACATGTGGATTGACACTATATCCGATACAACCGGGTTCCATTACAACCGCGTCCGTTATAGACGAGTTCCACGGTAATGCACATGAGATTTCTTATGTAGACGGTAATGATAACGTTTTTGATATTGACTGATAATACAATAGAATCATGACGATGGTCATCATTAACATAAGCTATTTCCGACTTCACGCGAGAGGTCTTTCGGTTTCTGTAAAGTTTTTTATAGATGGTAGAATTCAAGTGACAAACCAGCAGTGCTATATCGACACCTTTTCTTTTTCTTCTTTTCTCTTACCACTCCTATCACCGCCTTCCCCTTTTCTCACAATGAAAAAAAATGAAAATGGAAATACGACTTTATTTACCCCGTAGGGAAATTGTTTTACAATGTCATACAATGTTATCTCGTTCATAATACAAACATATATAACAATACACATCATACATGTAAATACATAATATTACAAAAAGAAATACACAACAAAGTCATTGCTGGTCGCCAGCGGTGCAGCCCCCTGGTCCCCCTAGACTAGCTCTAAAGCCAGGATCTCCTTTACACCTGAGTCAAATGAGGAAATGGAAGTGCTTTCTCATGGACACTACAATGATGTAAATCGCCCAGCTCGCGAGTCAAACACATAAACCTTAGACTTGAAAGTCTTCAGTTTCTGAGTACGACTCACAAACCGCACGGCCACGCTGCCTCCCCAAAGGACCTCGATGTATCTTTTGACCGTTTTAGCCCAGGATTGCCCCATACCAGGGGATTATGCGCGATCATGATCCACGGTAACCGAGTTTTGATTACATATCGATATCACCCACGTCCCCAAAGGCAGGAGAGAAGAAAGAAAAACCGAAACGCCCTGGCTTCACTACTAGAATGGCTGCAATTGAATCCTTCATTGTCGTTTGATGCCCATGCCAATTCCACTCTTTCGACAGCGATGTGACAGATCTGCTCTGATAATTACTGTACTAAGAAATCTTAAATTGACCCCAAACTTCGCCCGGTAGGCGCAAACCAGTTTCACCTCATGCAAAAGCTAACTGAAAGGAGGGGGGAAATGAATGACGTCTGGGTGCTATCCAAAAGGTGCTTTCTCTTCTCTAACTGATCCTTATTCTACCCCCCCCCCCCTTTCCC
>JAWQUT010000025.1:3412117-3424390 GCA_033807755.1 Ellobium chinense | reverse complement strand
AGGAGAGGGGCAGAAGGGATACGACTTGATCTATATTTCACTACATGCTTGTTGGAGACTTCTTGAGAAGCTGATGCCTATAAAGACTTTCTTTGGAATCAGACTAGAGGCCTAAGAAGAGAAAAAAAAATCGAAAGTACAAATGAGATCGGAAGCCAAATTCATTGAGACATGCAAAACCAGAAACTTTTGATTACCATGGGAATGTGTTTTAGCGTTTGTTTCCACCCATCCATCCATCCATCCATCCTTCCATCCATCCATCCATCCATCCATCCATCCATTCATCCATCCATCCACCCGTCCGTCCGTCCATCCATCCATCTATCCATCCATCTTTCTTTCTGTCAGTCGGTCCGTCTATTCGCCCATGTTTTCAATCTGATCAAATACTACCCGATTCTAGGTTATTTCTAATCATGAGTAAAGTACCCTAAGTTTATACAAATTGGCATTGTTTCTGCCCCGACTTGCAAGGATTTGCCTTCATATTTTGATAACTCTACCTTGGAGAGGAGAGGCATCATGGGGCGCTTCACATATTTGATTTTAATCGCAAGCTTCACACTGGAACGTTATTTTACAGACTTTTTACAACCAAGAGAAAGACACACACATACAGAGAGAGAGAGAGAGAGAGAGAGAGAGAGAGAGAGAGAGAGAGAACGATAAGGAGAAAGAAACTTAAATCAAAAAGAAGGATAAAGAAGAGAACTTGGCATCACAAATTCTCGAAGATCAGTGACTCTGAATATTTTGCGCATGACAACTCCGCTTATCCACGTTGATAATAAGCTCACGTAGTGCTTCGCCTTTCCTACTTTCTCCTCAAGATTTCCGAAACCCACAGAATAAAAATCTACTGAGGCACTGATCCAAGTATATGACATCACTGACAAAGACTCATATCATCGCGCTCATTCCTAGTTTGCCTAAGGCATTTTTGATATTTTGAGAAACTGAGCGCTCTTAACCTGATGCTCAAAGCAAACCAATGAGGTGGATGTGTTTTGCTTGTAAAATTGAGATATGATAACAAGTCAAAAATCTATACTGTTTTAATAGGAAAAATAAGATAGATGGACTATCACACAAATATAAACAATTAAAATCATAGAAAAGAAAATGACTTTAGCAAATGTAGAATAAGCTTGTCGATCTATCTCCGTAAGTGTACCACACTGGTTTTTCCAAGCGTAGCTTTGACGTCCGTGCTTGTTGAAGTGCTATATGCAACCTGTTAATCGCTGGGTTTTTAGAGTATAAGTCTCCGGCCGAGGGTGGCATTATTTCATGTCTTCGGGAAATAGCCCTGTTATTCCGTGCCCAAATCCAAAACCTCTCCCCTCCTCACTCCCTCTCCCCTCACAGCCTCCAATTATAAACTAATCTCATCAATTTCTTCATCCTATCTTTCAGGACCGTTTCATTTTGAGGCAGAATACCTGTTTATCTCCCAAAATCACACCCGCATCCGGTCGGTAATTTAAGCTTTCACCAATGTTGTTATATCTCTGATAAAGTATTCGAATCAGAAAGCTCTGACATAATTATGATGGGACAGTTCATTGTTCGGTTCCCAATCTGCTTATTCTAGCAAGTTGTATACTGAGAAATTCCGTTAATTGAAGTCAAACCGCTGAAAACAAAAAACAAGTATCGTGTTAGTACTCCAGGCAAACACATTGTGTGTATGACAACTTTGCTGATATGGGCCAAAAGTATGCTCCTCTGATGCTTCGTCCGACTCCTACCTCCTTCTTCTTCTCCTCCATTTCCTCTTCCCGCGCCCCTTTCCCTCCTCTCACCCCCTCCCTTCCCCTCCCCATAGCCCCCAACTGCGAACTAATATCGTCATTTCCTCCTCCCTATCTTTCATGACTGATGAAACTTGAGGCCGAGCGCCTGTAAATCTCCCAAAATGATGTCGCGCCCGGGAATGTTTTTGGGCTTTCACTAATACTGTTATTTTTCGGATAATGCATTCGAATCAAGAGGCTTTTGGGATAAGATGGGACACAAAAAAATCATGCCATGAATATGGGCATAGCATAACATGCAACTCCTTGTCAACTGCGCAATAGAAGAGTGTTATGTCTAAGGGCGCAGAGATGCTCTTGTGTTGGCGTCGGAAAGAAGAAGGTTAGGATCTGTGATGTTGATTGCAGATCCTAAGCAGATCTCAGATTTGTGGGGTATGCAATCTCTTATTTCTGTGATTAGATCTAGACATTTGAAGACTTGTCACGTACCTCGGATGGAGTCATACATTCCTCCCTTAAGTTAACGTGGCCCATGTTCAAAGTCCAAGTTCATGCAAGTTCAAATTGTAAAACATCCCAGGTTCAGACATGGCAACAGTTAGCAAGAGAAACAAGCTCCAGGACATCCAAGTCACAGAACTTAAGAACTGCACTATCCGATCGTCATCCTTGGAAAGCAAGCCTCGCCTACTGTTGTGAACACTGCCTTGACTTTCACATCTCAAAAACATGAATAAACGTTTTATATCAGTTTTTCTTTTTACCCTGATGTTCGGAGGAACAGCAGGCCTAGTGACCTGCAAAGTTTTTATGCAGTATGAAATCTTCTACCTGTGAAATTCAGAAATATAACGCTGCGATGAGAAACGTGCGATTGATTTCAACTTAATAAATTGTCTCATAATGCCTGGTTTCCCTTTTTAATACCTCAAACCAGGTCTGTGAGTTCAGACAGAGCTCACGAGCAGTGCAAAGTGATTTTATTTATCTACCCCCTTCCCCTCATCCCGGTCCCCTCACCAATCTCACTCACGCCAAAGAGGTTTAAGGATGAAAATTTTAATCTGGTGTGAACCAGCTTCCAAGTGAAAAAGGCTGAAGCTATAGTTTACTCAAGTTCAAGATACAGAAACACGCAATCCTCGGCCAGACAGGGTTAAGTGTAACTAATGTTGTGATATGTACGAGGGGAGGTCATAATATTATCGTCCCTCTCCATCTTGATTATGCAGCAGCACGTATGCAAACTCGTTATGTAAACGGAAGGGGCTGAGACGAAGAATCTGTACTGAATCCGAAGATCGAGATGCTCTCTTTGAAACCTATCCTTTGTTGTCAATTCTTCTTTCGGTTCGTAAATTGCTTGTTCTGGTAAGTTACTGAGATACACTGTTAACTGAAATAAAATGGCCAAGTTAGTACCTCATTTCCACACAACAGACAAATCTCTTCAAAGTCACTAATTGCAAATTCCGGTGGAAAATGTCCGCTCACCCACATTTCTTAGTCGCGACATCCGGGCGCACAGTAAACCTTAAAGTCATCAATAGCTGGGAAAGTCATTACTAAAGTAAATGTTGTGCGTTGAAAGAGTATAATAATATCAGTAAACTCTACATTCCTTACTTCTCGTCAAGTATATTAATAGCATCTTGTGTAGGTCGACCAATCAATGTTGTTGCTAACTCTATAGCAAACGTATGAAGCTCTGACTTCGGTCGAGGATAAATGTACGAAAAGTTGAACATTATGCAGCATGGCGGAAACACGGATTGGAGTAAACGAGATCCTTTCAGAAACGGGGAAAAGATTTTTTGGACTCAGGGTAGGAGGAGGTAGAAGGGCTGAAAAGGGAGGCAAGCAACAATTATGAATAATATTTGGTCGAGCCGGAAGATAAACAATACAAGAGAGATCGAGAGCCAGAAAGAAGGGGCGAAGGAGAGAGAGAGAGAGAGAGAGAGAGAGAGAGATTACGAATAATCAAGTGGATGTAATCATTGTTTGTAGAGACAACTCATATAATGTTATCCACTTGGATTCTGTCTGTGTTGACTGTTCCTTTTTCCTCATCTCAATACTTCACCATCTCTTCCCGTCTCGCCCCCTCCTCCATTCCACCCTCCCCCTCCCAACCTTGCACGCGGGCGACGAGCAATGACTTTGTTATCAAGGTATGTGCTTCATTTGACTTTTTGTAAGATATGTGCTGTGTGTGTAATGTTTTGTGTGTTTGTCTTATGAATGAGATGTATAACCCTCTATGGCACTGTAAATTTATTTTTTACGAGGTCAATAAAAGTCCTAGTTTAATTTTTTTCCACTTTATTTTTCGTTGGTTTTTTTTTTTGTTGTTTCCTGCTATTCTTTTTCTTTTTCATTTTCCTTTCATCTTACACCTTTTCTTTCCTGTTCTGATTTTATTTTCCTTTTATTTCTCATTTTCTCCCTTCCCGCTACGTTTCTCATCTTCTTCATCTCCTTTCATTTTTCCGCTAAAGGAACCAAACATCGCGGGTTAAATGCTGTCTTCATCTGGCGGTAGGAAACCATTTCATTCACATTTTCTTCAGTCAGCCCGTCAGAAATATGGATACCTGGCTATATCCAAATAAATACATGAGTATATAATGATAGAATGCACATAACTTCAGTTTCTGTACAAATGGCAGAGATACTGAAGAAGCAGAGATACTGGAATGGCAGAGATTACTGAAGAAGCAGAGATACTGGAATGGCAGAGATACTGAAGAAGCAGAGATACTGGAATGACAGAAAAACTGAAGAAGCAAAGATACTGGAATGGCAGAGATACTGAAGAAGCAGAGATACTGGAATGGCAGAGATACTGCATGCTCCCTAAAGAATTTTACTGAATGTGCTAGGGCAAGAGTAGTATGCAGTCGCATGAGCACGGCTTTGCCTATAATACCTATAATACTCTTTTTATAAGTAACAAGTTTATCCGGGAGCCCTGCAATGCCATTGCTGTCTGCTGAAGGCACATTTAGAGAAACAGAGTGGGGCAAAGAAAGTTGCTCACCAAGAGATTCTGCATCTGCATGATTTAAATTTCCGCGCACAAAATGCTTTGCTTTGCCTTGACATATATCCGAATGACAAAGAAAATGGCATCCTTTTAGTGTGTTCTTTGACATACTACATAAATTGCTCTCAGCTGCTAGACTACGATGTATCAAAACTTCACACATAGTTCCTAGTTCTAGTGATCTTCAGTTTAAAACGTTACAAGAAATTTCCACAGAGCACTAGGTCCTGAATTTACAGATTTGTGTGCCAATGAATGGAGAGAGGTGGGAAATTCTTGTTTAGAAGTTATCTTCATGTGGGCGGGCGAGAGACTATTCAGTCTAAACCATTGCCTGGAAATGTCTGGAATGGGTACCTTGCTGTGCTGAAAATGAGACGAAGAAAAGAATTCATGTGCATCTAACTTTCAAAACCGATAGCCCCAGCGAAGGTGACGTCCTTTTTTGTGAATATCGTTTGAAGGATTAGCAAACTGTAGAGTCAAGAAAGCTAACTTGTCTGGAGTGGGTCCCTTTCTGAGATGAAAATGAGACGAAGAAAAGAATTCATATGCATATAAACTGCAAAACCGATTGCCTTAGTGAGGGTGAAGTCCTTTTTTGTGAATATCGTTTCAAAGATTAGCAAACTGTAGAGTCAAGAAAGTCGACTTTTTTTTAAAAAAATTGTCAACTCAAGATCTGCACTTTATTTGGTTGCCTGGGATTGCCAACCGGAGTTTTCGGGCACATGTAGAAGTCACCCCGTCTCTCCTGCACCCGTCCCTGCCTTTCCGCCGGCCTGCATTTATACATAGTGATGCCCATTTCCATTTTTCTTCTGTGTACAACGTGTACATAGTAATAGAAGTGTTTATCCCTAGAGGCAAATTACTCTGGCAAAGATGAGATAACCATGTTTATTATTCTGTTTCCATCTCCTGACAGGAATGGTTTGACCAGCGCCTGAACTGGTCCTCTTCCGTTTATGGCGGTGTCACTTCTATCAGAATACCATGTGAGAAACTCTGGCTGCCTGACATTGTCCTTTATAACAGGTATGTCTTCCTGAGATATTTTTAAGGGCTTACAGAATCGTAATAGCTCTTGTCATCGTTCTCAGAAGAAAACAAACCCTCAAAACTAGGCGTTTCAACATTTTCAGTAAGTTCCAAAGTTCCGGACTTTTAGGTCCTTCATCAGGGACTAGATCTAACAAATGAGGATCCAGAATGATGGCTACACCACATGCAGCCATGCATCACGGAATAATAAAAAAGATGAAGAGACCAGATACAAAACAAACTACACATGTAACTCATGTAACTTAAAAACAAGACTTAAAATCACAACAAACGAGGCGGCAGCTTTAGACTATACCCCCTCTCNCCCCCCCCCCCCCCCACCCCCTTACACATATACACAAAATAGCTCTTGTCATCATGAAGATCGCAGCATTACCATAAAATGTGCGATCTGATACTGAAACCACTACAGAATGTGCGATTTGGTAACGAAATTCATGTACCTTCAATCTAGACTGCGTTCGTTTGGTCGCAGTGACTGCGCGAAAGGAACGTCTTTTTTGTTCTATGGGGCGGTCCAGAGCAACGGAAGTATCAGTCTCTAGGCAGACCCACAGATTAAAAAGGACCACCTCTTTCGCGCACCCGTGGAGACCAGACAAACACAGCCCTGATTCATCTCATCGCCATTTTCGTAAACAGTAATACATAAAAGAGATTGGTGTATTCTTTCTCCCACAGTGTTGACGACTACACCTCTGGATACATGCCGAGCTTGGCTATGGTCTACAACACGAGTCGGGTTTTCTGGGGCCCCGTCATCCGCTTCCGGTCATCGTGCAAGATCGACATCACCTTTTTCCCCTTCGACACACAGATTTGTCGATTGAAGATGGGATCTTGGGCATACACGGGACTAGAGGTACACACTACCCAAAGTGATTTTTCTCATTGGGTACAACAAAGGAATAATGCCTATGTACACTGCATGGCCACGAAGAAGTCTAATCGAGATGGGTGGATCTATCCCGCTACTTAAAGAGATTAAGCAACCAAAGTGATGAGTTCATTGGCCAGTCACCAATAGGGTTGACCAGGGAGATTGACCATCTTAAGTAATATTATATATTATTTGATAATCCATCTCCATTCGCCAATTCCCAATCTCTATTGCAAAAAGGCTGACCAGCCCAACAAGTTCGACACCTGGTTATTGCCATTTCATTCACCAGACGCAAGTTCTGGTGTTTGCGAAGACACTGACCAATCCGAGATCGTAATTGATCAGTTGGTGTATCACTTGGTAGACTAATCACATTTTTATAACGCAGAATTGAGGTCATGTTCCCTTTTGGTTTCAGGTGAATGTGTGGAACAGCTCAGGCACAATGGACCTGTCGAATTTTGTAGATAATGGTGAATGGGAGCTCTTGGGTAAGAATAGTACTGTGACCGTCCATTTTATCATTGATGTTTTCTCAGTTATTTTGACGATGGTGGCGATGTGGTTAGAGTAGTCGTTATTCTTCAGGGTATCGGTCCTTATTTGGGTCTTTTGAGGGAGCCCATGGAATGTATTGCTGCTTTCAGGAACTCACAATGTAGACGTTTCCTGTGATAGCTGAAAAAAAGTCCATCTGCAACCTAGTGCTGTAGAATGTTGATGCATGAGCAGATGTGGGTACTGAGGACGACCGCCATTTTGATGACTGTTGTAGTTTAGATAAAAAGACGCTTGGAGGTGATTGTGGTCTTCTGCTCAGAAAATGTAGGGATGAAGAGATGAGTATTGCGTAGCAAGTTTTGATGACACACTTTTTTAAATGTTGCTAGACTACATATTGCATTTAGAATCTAAAACAGTTTTGAGTTCTTGCATTTTATATTCAAATGAGTCAAGCAATTTCCACACATCCATGCATTCAGCACTCCACTGTAACAATAGCGAGAAATTTTGCTTGAAGACCGCTAATGGTCCGACACCTCCATAGGATGAAAACCTGTCTACAGATCTTCGATTTATTGCTAATTTGGTGCCGATGTCGTTCGTATCACGATCCTGTTAATGCAACTTTCACAAGTTTAACAAGTTTATTGAACTAAAACCCTGACCATAACTGTGGTCTTGGTCCATGGCTTTGCAGTGGCTGAGAGGAATGTGTTGCAAGAAATTATAAACAGGATATCGCAGCTTCGAATTCTTCTCAAAGCAAAAAAGAAAAAAAAAACAACAGAAGGATACCTGGGAGTCATGACCCAGTTAATTTGGTCCATGCCTTTAAGAGTGTCAGTAAGGCAAAGGGCTGAACTACATGCCAGACGGGGGTATCTTCCTCTGAAGAGCCTCTGTTGCTTTGCTATACAGGTAAAAGAGTTTCATATCTAAATTTTGATTAATTCATTGATATGATCTTTTTACCTAGGTGTGGCCGTTCAACGTAATGTCGTGTTCTACAGTTGTTGTGAAGAACCTTTCCCCGATGTCACCTTCTCCATAATGTTGAGGAGAAGGACAAAGTACTACTTTATGAACATCATCATTCCTTGCATCATACTCAGGTCTGTATCCTTTGAGATCTCAAGATCATTTCATGTAATGTATAAATCTCATATGACCAATGGCGGCTCGTGACTCACATAACTACCCGTGCAACCTTTCCCGTCCCCATTATTTCTTCACATCACAAAATACAGTAATCCTGAATGATCTACATCGGAGCCAGTGCTCTTGTTCTAAACAGCAATATCAAAGACACGGGGTTGTATTATGAGCATAGAGTAAATGCTGAAAGACAGAAGAATTGCAAAGAATAAAGGACTACTATAAGAGTCTCTAGATCGTGCTTGGTATTTGTGTTTTCTTGGAAATCAATTATAATTTCTTCGTACTCTTCCCTGCACTGCATGGGTTATACTTAAAGACGAGTCGCCCCTGCTTGTGATGCTCAAGGCTTCTTCTTCCTAAACATGGGGTCCGTATTCGAAAATAAAATAAATTGTTATAGCCTTAGATCACAGATGATAAAGTATCCAAGGTCTATATAACAAGCTTAACAAGTTTATTAAGAATAAGCTCAGACCACAGATGTGGTACATGAGCAAAATACAATATGCAACGGGACAGCACATGAACATTTAAAGCACTATAACTACTAACTTCACACATGTTCACAATGTACTGGTACATTCACATATATTCACAGTGTACTCGTACATTTTACATTTATCAGAAAGGGTCTTTACTGTAAAAAAACATCAGGCGCATCGTTAGTGGCTCTAAAACTTGCATCAACAGCGAATCTTCAGATCTAAATTGTTGGAGAGTTTTTTTAAAAATGTATATGAATGAAAGAGTTCATAGTGATCAGCGTCTGTACATGGCAGCGGCACTGCTTGCTCCCTAAAGAGTTGAGAATGACCTTGAGTGATCTGTCTGTTAGGGTGATATTAACGTGAAAATTTATCAGCCTCATTATCATTGTTATTATTTTCTAAATTATTCCTATTCTTATCATTATTTCACAGGATTTTTTTTGTGTGTGTGCAAAATCTCTGGTTCATGTTGTTTAAGACTCCAGATGTTCAGTCCTGTCGCTGGTATGACGAAATCTAACTTCTTATAATCGTTATTTCCTTGGGTATTTGAGCTCACACATTTTATCAGCAGCGTCTCTAATTTTTAACAAAAATGACATCAACATTCGCAAGTGACCTCATTTGTGGAATGTCACAGTAGACGTCCACATAGAAGAGGCACGAATTCTGTTTCGCATCCACATTGTCCAACAGAATATCCGTTAAGGATGGTACAATTCCGATTCCAGTATTTTAAACTCAATTCCACGTCAGAAATTGATTGAATCGGTTCCAAACATTGCAATCGATTTGGTTCCATTTACTTAATTAAGTAGACCTGAGTTCTCTAAATCCTAGCAAATTATTACACAGAGTAGTAAATTTTTGTCAGTTTTTTTTTTTATTTTAAGTAGTATTATCACAATAAAATTCCAAAAGTCAATGAAAGTAGCATCTCTTATAATATTTATATCATACTATAAATGATCTAGAATGCAAAAAGCCAGTTATTGTGGGTAAAGTCAGTCTGCATTTTACATGAGGGACTCACAACATTGGCTCTACCACATCAAGCACTGGCTGTCCCTTGTGACCGTTCTGATCCCATTAGTTTTCATGTAAGCTACTACTACTATTTTAAGAATATAAAGTGGTTATGGCGTAAAATTTTCTTGCTTTCTTAACCCCTAAACCGATAGTTAAATATCACAGGTTGATAACTTAGCGCCCTACACCATATCTTTATTTGTAACTGTGCAGATCTGGCGAGTATTTGGAATCGCATTCGAGGTTTTCTTTTCTAGTGTCCAAAATACTTGGAATGAGTCTATTCCAGATTGCCATAAATCGCCCCTCCCTTTTGCATACGTACACAATAATGTTCGTGTGTGATTTAGTGTGTGTATTTATATGCGTCACGCTGGACAGTGCAGTGCCTTGAACCAAGGAGCGACTCAGGGTATAGCAATATAATACAAACTCACCTTTCATCTATCAATACGTGTGTGTGTGGATCGTATCATTTAAATCTGTCTGCCGACTGGCTATCGAGCTGACTTTGCGTCAGGAAATCCCTTGGGGTCCATTTCTGCATAAGTGTCTATCCGTCTGCACTCGGCTCCGTCCTTTTCAGCCGATGTGACGTGTATCAATCCTTATCAGATCCTTCATCTAACTGCGTGTCTTTCTGTTGGAAACTCAGAAATCAGCGAGGGACCTCCGGGGCAAAAACACGGGACTAACCTTTCATTCTATCTCTTTCAAATTCCTTTGCTAAACACAGGATTACATTGATTTCAGACAAAATAAGTTAGCCCCATTTTTGCTTGCCCCACTTTCCCACCCCCTCCCCTCGTCGCTGTCTTATGACTTCCCACCCTTTTGCTATACCCAAATATTAAGTGGGTCTACGAAATTTGAAACAGAGACTGTGGAGACCGTCATTATTTATGTAAACAAATCTGCCTGATAATGGGTGGAAATGGTCCATCTATATACGCCCCTACCCAATATCACGGCCACAGGGACGTAGCGAGGGTGATTTTTTCGGTAATCTAGCATTTATATCCTATCTTGTTTGTTTGGGTTGTTGTTGTTGTTGTTTAATATTTTGGTGGGGGTTAAAAAAGAGAAAGGGTAAGACTTAGATATGTATGTCTTTTGATTTGCTTACCAAGCTCATTTGTCGCTATCAGAAGTTGCATATTTGATATGCTATTATTTTCGGTTACATCAGATATTCTTTCTTTTAATAGAACATAAATATCGATAGCTGACTGCCAGAAACCAAACCACCATTGCTTATGTTTAAAAGGAGTATACGCGCTTTTTGTAAAGAAATGAATCAGTTTTGACTTAACTCAGTTTGAACTAACATAGAACCAAGGAGCTAGTCAGTTATTTGCGAACCATGGGCTTTAAAATTTTTTTTAAAAATTGGTTTTTGGCTCCTAAGGTGCCAAATCTGGCAATCCTGGCATGGTCTAAACTATCAACCTCTCGTAGTCGAAAGAAAAAAATATCCAGGAAGTCGTGCGCTGAGGCGATTTTGTGTAAAAAGGAACAAAAAGGCCGTTAGAATAGCGGGTAAGCAAATTTTTCTCGCATATTATTTGCTATCTGTTTTAATTTTTTCCCTCTTTACATTGCTTTTGGATGCATTGCACTGTGGCTATGGGAGCGCTAAATCTGTGAGACAGTGTATACGCTCTTAGATTATCGGCGAAGAAAACTAGCTTCTGTTGACAAAAACCGTATTGTCAGTGTTTGCAAATAGCTCATAGGTGAAATAGGAAGAAGGAAGAATGTTTGAACACTTTTAAAAACATGAAGATTAATTAAGCTGTATAGGACAAATAGATCATTTCTTGGTAATCTCAGATTCATAGATTACATGGACTCTACGCCCCTACACGGCCTTCAAATCTTTGACATGCTCGTCTCTTTGGATATCAGTCACTTTCTTCGTACTGATGTACTGAGTTTTCTTATTGATGTGTAATTATTCGCGTGGCCTCACCAAAAAAATTCCTTTAATTAAAAGGCCAATAATTTCAAGATTTAAAAGAAACAGGCACAAAATTCAAAACATGTTAACAGACAGATATAGCCCATAAATGTTGCGTGTTTCATTGATCCAGGTGCTATACTGCGCCAAAAAAAAAAGAAAAAGAAAATCATGACATACAACGGTTTCTTAGGGCTCGCACTACGTAAGACGCATACCCGGCATTCTACTACTGGACGTGTTTGTTGTTTTTTTTTCTTAATTTTTTTTCTGTGACATGAAACAAAGTACATATCTGAGGTCTGATATCTGTCTGCTAATGTGTGCCCGAATAATTCTGCTTAAGACCTGAATTCTTGGCATTATAAAACTTT
>JAWQUT010000025.1:3399970-3412061 GCA_033807755.1 Ellobium chinense | reverse complement strand
ATGTGCAGCCTCCTCGTTCTATTTTTCTATGAGCCACTGATGTTTACACGACATATCACGTTGTTTATCTTAATGTCTGTCCATTTCGTTTACCACCATCTCTATTTGTTTGATTCTGTCGATGTAATATTTGTGTAACATTTGACTTTCTCTTTTTGTTTTTTTGCTGCAGACATTCAATATGCTGTTTATCTGTTGGATGCTCTCTTGCAAACATCTGCCCTCTTTTCCTTGCAAACTTCCCTCTTGTTCCATTTTCACAGTTTAGTCCCTCTCACAAGATTTCAACAGGTTATTGATTTCGATATGGAGTAGAGTAGCCCACCCTAACTCTGAATTTTCGGGTTGTTTTTATTGTTGTTGTTGTTGTTGTTGTTGTTGTTGTTGTTGTTGTTGTTGTTGTTGATGATGACGATGATGATCATAATGATGTTTTTGATGTTGTTATTATTGTTTTTGTTGTAACTTCTTTTAAATGTAAGTCAAAACCGGAGCGGCAGCACCAACCAATGTAATAAGAAAATCACAGGAAACAAAGACATCATCATCATCATCATCATGATCATCATCATTATCATCATCATCATATCATTACCAGCAGCAGCAGCAGCAGCAGCAGCAGCAGCAGCAGCAGCAGCAGCAGCATCAGACATATATCTGCTTGATGATACCTATCTCATGCATCAGATGGTTGGTTATGTGGTCTTTTGAAGGAGCTGCTCCATTCGAAGACTTCCAAACAACTCAAAAATAATTTGCTTAGAGAAAGATGATCAGGGGTACGTTTTTAAATATTTTGTAACTCGACGAACGTAGCTGCTCGTTAATATCTGTCTTTTGCTCGTGCCTATACTGGTCAGTCGCGCTTAAGGTTACACACTTACAAATCTTATTGCTATAGTTTACTATGTACTGTCCATTGCCGTCACTCTAGCCCTAATTTTCGTTGGCTATTCCCACTCACCGGCAGTGGAGAAAAGCATCTGATCTAAAAAAAAAATTCATTACTTTTAATAGCCTATGACAAGTAAAGTTTTTTTGCTGTGTCTCCTCGTTTGACCCACCTCCATGAAAAGCCACTTGCGGCCTCAGGCTGTTTCAAGAGAATAGGGGGTTAGCTCATTGGCAGCCCCTATCTTTTCAAACCTCTGACCCGAAATAATGCTGCTTTAATTCAACACTAACCTGGCCAGGGAAGTGACAAACATAATATTAGAACAAGCCACAGCTAAGGTCACTGGGCCCCTGAGAAGGAGAAAAAAAAATGTGATAAATAGATCATCCTTCCTTGTAACTCCAGCAGCAGTGACCTCAAAATTAATGCGCATGTGTAACCTTGTCTCATGCCGCCTGAGGTGGTCGTTAGTGTCTGAGTTTTGCGTCCTGGGGACTCGCTAATGCTCTGGTAGATTTCGGCTAGGTCAGAGAACGTGTCATGTGGATGAAAGGTCGATCCTAACCGTGACATCCTACTCCTTAGAGGGATAGATACCTTTAGCTGATCAGCAGAGTTTGTGTCATATTCCCTGGGAAATGTAACTGGTCTGTGATGTCTGCCTTTTGGATCCAGGAAACATTGCCAGAGCTCCCTATGAAAAGCTGTCAGGCAGTCTTAATAATGACTCTCCATCTCACCCTGCTAAATTACGTGGTAAAAGTTCGGGCCTTAATAACAAAAACAAACAAAAACTGATAAAATTACTGGTGCAAAGGGATTCTTACTTCTGTTTAGAAGCTGGCTCACTGTGTGTCTGTGTGAGTAAAAGTAAATTTGCAAAATCATGCATACTATCGGTTACAGAAGTCTACTCCGGTTTGCCTCTTTGTAGCTAATAATTTGTTTTCTCTATGGTCACCTACAAGAAATTTCACAATCTCTAAGTATTCTTTAATAGTTTGTAGCATTCAATGAGCTTGTTAACATATATTTTAAAATATAGGTCTTTCATTTCGTTTTCGAGCTACGAACTGACACATAGAAAGGCGTAAACAAGCTAACTAGAAACTCGTTAGCTTGTAATCTCCGCACTGAAGGCCACACCGAAATTAAAGTAAATGACCCAAACTTCAGGTAATCAGGTGAGAATGCAAACTAATTCGCCGGCAAGTTCACAAATCTAGGGTCCACTCTCCATAATCTATTCAAAGGACATATTTTTCACCGTCTTCCCTATTTTCATCCAAGTAGGAGTCAGTAACCTATAGCCTATAATATTTCATATTTGACTCCATGTTTTTGTTTCTTCAGTTTCTTGTGCCTTATGTAATCTATAGCCTATAGAAAACGAAAAATTGACTGCTCGACGGGAAAATAATGGCAAGGCAAGACAATGTAGGAGCCCGTCAGAAGTTAAATGAAATGAGATAAGAATTTTATTTGCTATAAAAACGGAACGAGAAATTATAAAAAGCCCAAATTTTCGGACAATCGTCCTTCGTCAGGGGCAAAAAATAAAAATGTAAGACCAATTGGAAAAACACTGGAGCGCATTATATATAGGGGAGCACGAACAGCCTGAGAAAAAGAGCAACCTGGGAGCAAGAGACAAGGATTTGAAGAAAGTTTTGGTGTGGCGTACACGAGGGTGAAGGGGGCATAAGGGAAAGGGGCGGAGGGGGAATGAAGAAACGGGGAGGGGGGCGGGGAAAATTACTGTTTTATATTAATACCACGGGGGCATGGGTGCAAAAACGCTCAATGAAAAGGCTCTCTCTGGAAAGTCTGTCCATGTGGTCGCCATGATTTTTCCAAAGAGCTCTGACATGCATGTCCCCCATGGAGTGTCCAGGGAGACAGAAATGTCTACCCACAGTTTATGTCGGCAATGCCTAACATCGGCCAGGAGTTCCCTGAACCGGATGTCAAGGCTGCGGCTGGTCTCACCTATGTATAATTTACCGCAATGGGTGCAGTCAATTACATAGATAAGGTCAGTGGAAGTACAAGAGAAAGTTTTGGTGATAGTGAAGGAATACCAGTCGGTGGTGAGGTCAGGGGACGGACATATGAAAGGGCAGGTGGCGCATTTGTTACGACCACAGGGATGGGTTCGCCATGGACAGCGTGCGTAGAGTTGGGCAAACGGGATCTGACCAACATATTGGACAAATTGGGGGCCTTTTTGGAGGTCACCAATGGAGGAGCTGTGAAAAGATCTTTGTGTACCTGACTTTTTGACAAAATGTGCCAGCAGGATTGAATAATATTTTTAATAGGCACACTTTGAGGATGGTACACAGTGGAGAAAATAGGACGATTGAGGGGTTGGGAGTTGCGTGGATCGAGGCTAGAGGAGCGGTCAACAGAGGAGGCCTTTTGTAAAGCACGGACTACTATTTCTTTAGGGTATTGTCTGCGGAAGAAAAATTCTCTCATTTCCCGAGATTTGTCGTGGAAATCAGAATCCACAGAGCACAGTCGTCTAAGACGTAAAAAAGATATAGCCTATAATATTTCATATCTATAATATTTCATATTTGCCTCCATGTTTTTGTTTCTTCAGTTTCTTGTACCTTATGTCATCTATAGCCTATAATAGTTCATATTTGCCTCTATGTTTTTGCTTCTTTAGTTTCTTGTGCCTTGGAGGGTTCCTGTTGCCGCCAGAGAGTGGGGAAAAGATCACCTTAGGTCTCAGCGTGCTGCTCACCATAACTGTGTTCATGTTGATGGTGGCGGATAAGATGCCACAGACCTCGGAATCCATTTCTGTTATAAGTAAGATCAACAGTGGAACTTCGATATTACGTATTTATTTATGTATGTGTGTATTTATTATGAATTATTTATTTATTATTTGTCATAAGTGCACCTTGTTATTAAGCATGAATTTCAACAATAACAATAATAATAATAATAATAATAAGTTTATTTAGCTCAGATACTGTAAGTACAAATGAGCAAATATGCAACAGAAGAATAGATGGCCTATATACAAATGACAATAATTAATCCTCTCGTCTACATTTTGGCATTGGCACCCGCACGCTCTCTCTCTCTCTCTCTCTCTCTCTCTCTCTCTCTCTNNCTCTCTCTCTCTCTCTCTCTCTCTCTCTCTCTCTCTCTCTCTCTCTCTCTCTCTCTCTCTCTCTCTCTCTCTTTTTTTTCTATTTTTTTTCTCTCTCTCACACACACAAACACACACACACACACACACATACACACGCACGTACCCACAAACACACACTCACATACACGCGCACGAACATATGCATCTTAGGCTTATGAGGGCATTCTCTTCAATATTAGTTTTACAAAGCAGGAGATTTTCATAATCAGATCTAAATTTGTAGTATTAATTAATTCGATATTTCACATATAGTTTTAATAATAGTATGTCATTTCATTATTGAGGTGGACCTCTATATTAAATATAACTGAGCTTTTCCGTGCCTAAGGCTATTCTGTATATCCGAGATTCACTATATTTACCGGGTGGGTCTCCCTAAAAATTACTTTTATTCAAAGTCCAGTTACTCCAAGAGTTAAGAAAATAAAAATAAAGTAGAGCAGAGTGGATTACAGTGGAATGGAGTGGCGTGGTGTGGTGTGACATGACATGGTGTTGAGTGGAGTGAAGTTGCATGGAATGGGGTGACGTGTGGAATGGATTAACGTGCACAAGCATGGAGTGGAGTGGAGTGGAGTGGAGTGGAGTGGAGTGGAGTGGAGTGGAGAGGAGTGGAGTAGAGTGGAGAGGAGTAATAGGAATGGAGCGGGATGGAGTGAAGCAGGGCAGAGTGGAGTGGAGTGGAGTGGAGTGGAGTGGAGTGGAGTGGAGTGGAGTGGACTGGACTGGAATGGAATGGAATGGAATGGAATGGAATGGAATGGAATGGAGTAGCGTGGCGTGGCGTGGCGTGGCGAGGAAAGAAACTAACACGCAAACGATGAGTGGGAGAGTCTTTCTTTCCATCATTCAGAGACTAAAAATGCTGTAGTCAGTATGAATGAAAACGACGACAACGACAACGATGATGATGATGCTGATGCTGATAATGATGACTTGTAAGATAATACTCATGCCGATGATGCTTAGGCATACTGTGTACTTCTATTCCCATCCAGGTATCTACCTGATGGTGGTGCTCACCACAAGCTGTCTTTCTGTTCTCTCTTCCGTCCTGGTTCTCAGCATCCACCATCAGCGTGGTCGGCCTAGCCGCGCTCCTGCCTGGCTGAGAAAACTTTGCTTCACCGTCATTACACCCATACTATGTCTGCATCGAAGACAGGATGCTGACGTCACCCAGCCCGGGGAAATCGTAATGACGTCAGGCCCCCGGAAGTTACGTCACCTCAGCCGCGAGGCGAGATTTCGGAGGGGAAGCAAAATCGCGAGCACGGAGGACGAGTGTGAGTACCTGAGGATGGATCACACGGGCGACAGCGTTGAATGTGACCTGGGCGAGAACATGGAGGCGAACAGAATCTCTCAGAATAACCACACTTACCAACAAGTGTACGTGCCACGCCCGCAACATCAATCCAACACTTACTACCCACGGCAACACTCCCTGAAAAACAGTTACACCCCTCTACAGCAGCAGCCTTCGTATAGCGCATCCAGGGTGGGCGCGAACGTCCATAGCCCAACATACGGACACAGGCTCAAACCTGAAGACGGCGGGGTCATCCACACTGTTAGCAGCTTCACCACCGAAGCTGGATCTGGCCACGGTGGGGGTGGGGACGGTGGCGGAGCTGGTGGAGGCGGAAGTGAAAGCTGCGATGACATGGACTTGGGTACCGGGAGTTTCTGCCACGACGGCGACACCACTGCTCAGGGGGCGTCGTGTGGTGGATCGAGGGCGGCCCACACTTACAATTTGGTGGTCCGCTATCTCATTAATCTAATACAGACTCGGCAGGAGGATGAGGTGCGAGACGAAGAGGTCTTCAAGGAGTGGCACGATGTTGCCTATGCTCTAGACAGACTTCTCTTTTACCTCTTCTTCTTGATAACGCTCGTCTCCACTGTCTGCACTTTAGAGATGCGACCACCCCCTCAGACAATATAGACTTGAGCTGCAGACAATATATGCCTTGCAGCCAATCAAAATGAGGTTAATGTCGCTAGATCAGGAAATATGATGTCATGCTCTTGCAACCAATCAAAATTAAGCTTATGTAGCTAGATCAGGAAATGATAGGAACCATCTGATGTCGAATTTTTGTTTGTTGTAGAAATCAAGAATAAAATACTTGCTCTGCACAAAAATATTGGTTGAATGGGCGAATTATGAATGACTGTAGATAAATTTGACGTTTTGTGAGGCAGACCAGATGATGATCCATTCCCACATTAAACTATTATATCTCGGGCCGGAATACCGCTGAGTGAAAACGTTTTTCACTAATGACAGAGCACACTTTAAACTTCTGTATGTCATACTTTCTACTTCTTCTGTCAGAAGTATTATATCAGGGAGCCAGCGGTTTTTATAAATGATGCTGTGCTCCTCGGGTCCTCTGCCGTTCCATGTGGTTTTGACTGAAGCGCCGAACCTCCAGGCCAGTGAATTTCTCTGTGTTGGTCGTACTTTCGGGGAGTGCTGAATATTATCATGATCTGCATTTTATGGTGCAGTTCCATATGTACACGTTATCATATCAGTAACTTGATGTAGTAAAAGAGCTACTTAAGTCTAATCTCATTTTGAGTGGCTGCAAGACACATATAGTAGATTTCATCCTGAGTCCTCGTCTTTTGACGACAGCAAAGTTACACATAAACTGCAAGGGAAAATTGTAGAAAGTTTAGAAATGTCATTTTGGTTTGGAAGTATGAGATTGCACATCACTGTTCGTTCACATTTGCGCAGAAGATCTCTACATATTAGTATGAACGAAAGTTGCATTTCAGTACTGCTGTCTACCATTGTGAATGTTTTCCCACATATGTAGATCTACTCTCTGGTTTGCAATAGTATATACAGCACAATGTACAAGCATAAGTAAATGAGTTAATCCTTCATCCCGCTCATTTTCTTGTGCAGAGATGCCAATTTTCAGGGAAGTCTCTGAAATCAGAGAATGTTGTATCTTGCAGATAGAGAAAGCCATTTGACGTCAGTACAAAGTCATCTCACAGAGAAAAATCATAATCCAATTTGTTTATTTCTTTGTAATACATTTTTGCCTTGCGTCTTCTCTTTCTGCCCCTATTTAATTGCAATTTAATGCAGGCATTATTGTCTCTCTTAAAATGGCACACTTTTGCTTTTTGTAAATTGCAGCCAAATTAGGTGTATTTCAGCCATATTATCTAATCAGGATAAACCGCACAAGGTTCTGAGAATACCATGAAAAATTAATTGCATTCATGCTTGGACCTCCTTCATCCATTTCTATCCAGCTGCCATCCTCGTAGTTTTTAAGAGTAGGCTAAATATATCCACTGTCCACAGTCATTCTACCAACACCGGCTAAAACAATTAAGAACATGATATAATTATCATAATTTAGCTTCCTACAAAAGTGGCTGGCTTGCTTTGGGGGAGCTAATCTGTGCCATGTATTGACTGTTTCAGCACAATATCCGTGATTTCATGAATGTGATCGTGTATATTTCACTGACCACTGTTTATTAGGATATGACAACCGGAAAATTGTATGTTGTATAGTCTACGATAGCGGTGCTGATTTGTGTTATGTATTGTTTTTAAGACAGTGTTTGTGATTTCATGAATAAATGTCATCGTGTGTTTTTCGCTGACTTCTATTTATTGGTCATATGATGACCAAAGAACTTGTATATAGGAGCTGCAATGACCTACTTTTGTCTCAAAGCATTTGAAGCAAATTAGGTGATTGTGGAAGCGATGGTCATGGCATGGATGTTTAGTGTGATGGTTGAGGTGGTGCTAGTAGTAGTGGTGGTAGTGATGACCCTGACATCGGTAGTGTTTTGTGTCATCGTGGTGGTGGTGGTGTGGTGGTAGTCTTAGGAATGGTGCTAGTGGTAATAGAGTTGGAAGTAGTAGTCTTAATAATGAGGGTGACGATGAGAGATATAATTGCGATGCAGTGCGAGTGTATTGCGATGTAGCATTAATATCTTATCTTTATGAAAAAAAAAAGTAATATATTTGCAAGGGCACTTCGCCCTAATAAGCAAAACACACACACTAAACCACACCATGACCACATATTTTCACCATTTGCACTTCCCTGTTTCGGCATGTGACTCAAACCATAAAATCATACTCGTAGACTCCATAATGAATGATCAACATAATTATATCTAGCACATGCACTGCGAAGACCAACTTCCGGCATGGATGTCCACCGATTTGACGAACGGACAGAATGCTTTTGGCTGGTGGATAACTGGACCTCGTGACTTTTTCGACGACGTTGCCGCTGCAGTGACGCAGTCTGATGATGAGGAGAATGATCTCGAAAACGAATGACCTGATGCAGCTCCCACAGTCAAGCTCGATTTTTTCCCCAGAAGTGACGTTCTGTCCGTTCTGTTCCTCCTTCTCTCTATTTTCGTCCTCTCCCGAGCTCTGATCTCTTCCTCTGTCATGGGCTCCCCACTGCAGGATTTCAGACAGGAGTTGTGAGCGGGTCGACCGGGCCCTTTTCTCGTGTGCTCCTGCTTGCGGTATTTGGCTCGACGATTCTGGAACCACACCTATGAATAGAGGAGGACAGCCTATTCATTAAAGGTACAACGTGGTCGAATGTGTATAGCTGAACAGAAGATCAAACGGCCGTGAGTTCGATTCCCGATCACGGTCGTGCTGAATGTGCCCCGGGAAAGCATTTCATTCACATTTTTTTCAGTCCTCAGCCCAGTCAGGTAAGGGACCTGGTAACAGGCAATGGATGAATGTCAGAATGCTAGTGTTTAGCGCCTTTACATGGCAACTGTACTGTATGCTTCTTAGGGAGTTAAGAAGGTCCTAGAGTGATCAGTTCTGCTGGTGTAATAATGTGAAGTTGCGTGAGTAGGCATTATTATTATAAAAGCGAGTGATTCATGGACCGATTGATTCACTCACTGACTGGCAGATGGATGGACGGACGGACAGGCGGTTGGACGGATGAATAAACTGATGGATGGATGGATGGATGGATGGATGGATGGATGGATGTGGATGGATGGATGGATGGATGGATGGATGGATGGATGGATGAATGGATGGATGGATAGGTAGACAAGCCTCAAACTAAAGGAAATAAAAGAATGAAAACCAAGGGCCGAAGGGTCTATATACTCAATAATCACTGATTACCATGTGAAATGCTCTTGGAAAACTATTACCTCAGATACGAAAGCCAGCAGTGGACCATATTTATTGTCATGGTCATACCTATTCTCTCTTCGTCCCCTAGAACCTGATACCTCTCATAAATAATGTCATAATGAGAGAGGGATAGAAACTGATCTGGACATCCATACATTACAAAATAGAATGACATACTGAGAGAAGCAAAAATGTTATTCGGGTTCAAAGGAGACTGCGTAATCAGACTGTCATTTCGATTATGAGGTGTGTAGGCTTCAATTATGTGGTCAATCATTCTGCGGAACAAAAATAGTATTAGTGAAACCGGCCCTATATATAAACCTAACACGGATTCTGGAGGAAAATTTTGGGCTATTTGTAGGTTCATAGATATTAGCTTCTGAATCTGAGATCACGACAGGCGACCAACAGTGCACATGAAAATATAATAATAATAATACAGTATAATAATAATAATATGAGCTAAAAGACAACAGTTTTGTGTCGCATTACTGAGTTGGCCATTTGTAGCCAAACGGGGTTAACCTTCTTTTCAACATATCCTCTCTAACATAACATTATCGCTCTCCGACTATGATTATTCAGTCATAAAGGGCAGCCTTCGCCCCTGAATGAGCCAGTAGAATAGATCAGGCCTAGCCTAGTTCCCGATCGCCGCCACAATCAAGGGAACAAACCACACATAAATCGCAATTGTGACAGTTATCTCCCTTCCATCGCAGATGGAATTTCATACCTTTCCATTAATTAGCAAGTTTCATAAACGATTGGCATCGCACATTATGCCTAGAACATCAAGTTGCGGTATGACTTCCGCACAAGTGTGGGCGGTTCGTTTTCCATTGCTGGTGGGAATTTGGCGAAGCAATTGCTTCAGAATCATAAATAACAAAATATTATTGTGTGACAGCAAAGAAGGGCTGGGCGCGACGGATGGGCGAGAATAATTATGAACCAGTCCCAGGCTTAGATTATAAGCCCTGGAATGTTTCTCTTGCACAGACTAGACTTTTGGCCCTGACATTATCTTACTTCTGTCGAAGCAAGTGCTCAAGGGAGAATGATAAGTCAGCAATGCTTGTTACCAACAGTCAAAAGTCATCCAGGGGCGTCGCATCATTGGAGCCAAATGAGCCCATGTGCCACATTTTTACTCCTCCACCACCCAACGAGATCTCTGTAAAATATCATGGCTCTTTAGTTTAAAAATGTTAGTTAAATAGTCCAACAATAACCAAAGCAGGAATGAATGTCAGACCAAATGTTGCCAAAGTACATGAAAGCTTTAGAATGCAGGAGCCTAACTGGTAAAAAAAAAATGGATTATGAAAGTCAATAGTAGCAGAGTATAAAATCTGTCCAAAGGACAGAAGTACTCGTATAACATGGAACCACACCGCAGAAGTTATGAAATTCAGTCTTGAATTTGTTAAAAAAAAAAAGATGTTGCAGGCAGTGTTTCTCAGTGGCTATAGTGGATTTCATTTGTGCGGGCCTGTGACTGCAAAAGAATGCCAAATTTTAACCCGTTTTTTTTCTAACTTAAAATTGTGAAAAATCCACATGAAGGACCCTCACTGTAAACAGTATATAATCTGAACAGAGTGGTGGCACCAGTCCAGCGGACTAGCCTTGGCCATTTCCTGAATGTTCCTGTGGTTCCAGAAGAAATTTTTATTAAATAGCTCAAAGAGGCTTTTACAATTTATGTTCCTGCAATCTTTATGCAACAATCTACGCAGTGCAAACTTCAGTTTGGCGTCTCATTGTATTGGGTAGCAAGCTACAGCAGAGGAAGAACGTTTTCTCCTTTGTGCTATTTGAATAGAAACGATGTAAGCATTTTTATTTATTTTTTTTTTAGCAAAAACACTGGTAACTACTGATAACGTTCAGTACCCTCATTACTTATGTGAAAAATAAAATGACCAATTTAGGGCAGTGGAAACATTCCGGTTGCTCCCCCCTTCCTCCTCCCCAATCCTCGACATAGACGGCCTTCCGAATTGCAATTTCTTCTCCCCTTCTCTCTGTCATTCTCTCTCTCTCTCTCTCTCTCTCTNTCTCTCTCTCTCTCTCTCTCTCTCTCTCTCTCTCTCTCTCTCTCTCTCTCTCTCTGTCACTCTGTGTCTCTCTCTCCCTCTCTCTCTCCCTCTCTCTTCCTCTCTCTCTCTCTCTCTCTCTCTCTTTCTCTCATGTAAGTGGACATTATTCATTTATATTTCAGGAAAGGCCAGAACGGTGCAAAAGTGCAGCACTCTACCCATTTCAACACAGAGAATTCCTAGAGCCACCACTGACCNACCCCACGCAAAAAAACAACAACAAAACCCTCATGACCTTTGTTGTGTTGTTATTTCTGTCTTAATGGTGAGTTGAGGTACACAGAAATTACTAAAATAAATTGCAGCGACGAAAGTTTATTATTATGTTTGAAACACTTACCTATTATGGTTTTTGATTGTTTTGGTGTTTTTTTTTCCCGTTATGTTTAGAAAGAAAACTGTTGCCACAGATATAATGACGAAGTGACAAAAATGTTTTCTAAAAATGACATATTGGTTGAGAAGCCTATGCAATATTATTATTTGGAACCAATCTATTTAGTGAGGGAAAAAAAGACATTTAAAAAAAAACAACCTTGTTCATTTTTTTTTTTGTTAACGCACTGTAATGTAGTCTACCCGGTCCGATGCTTGAAACTTTGGGTTGATCCCGATGTGGTTGGTCAGTGAGATGATAACTGTTTTCTTTCTTATGGTGCATACCCGATATATATTATATTATAATATAGCATGCAGGGTGATAGCTGAGTGTATGCTAACGTGTT
>JAWQUT010000025.1:3379349-3394349 GCA_033807755.1 Ellobium chinense | reverse complement strand
TTACAATCAAGCAGAATCAAACATAGCAGGTGATAGAACAAAGTTATAAATTAATAGTCGTAACAAGTTCGCTGTGTTGTGCAACATTTGATTTATGACTGCGCCTGAATTATGCAGTTAATGACCCGCAGACATCTGATTTAAGATGTAAGGAAGCTCAGACAGACAGACAGACAGACAGATTGTGATTATTCGGTAACTTCTACGTGCAAAGGGCATCTTCTTTATCGCAAAAAAAAAGGAAAGTATGAAACAGATATAAATCTACTGATTATATCATAAAGGCATTGCATCTCGGTTTTCAGCTTATACAATTAAGATTCACACAACATTCCCACACCCCTTTTTTGTAAACAGAAGAAGTCGTAAAGTTAGTTTTTTCCGCTCTTTCGGAATTAAACTATAGTGCCTTTGAGCTCTCGGCCATCAAAATCTAATAAACTAGATAGATCTAAATTAGATCAAAGCCAAAATTTGCAACATTATTGAATTCTTTTCATAGTTCAAAGAGATCATGAGTGTCCCTGCAGTATTCATGTACCTGTAAATATCTTGTAAATATATGGAAATTATCTTTAGTTATACAGAGATGCACCTTACGAATGAATTAATTACTTTAAGGACCTACACAGTGGCACATCTCAAGGGGAGGTGNGGGGGGGGGGGGGGGGGGGAGGGGAAGAAGGGAGAGGAAAGGAGGAAGGCACCCAGGCTCAAGGTGATGGGAAGTAGTTTCTACAGTGAGAGGAGCCTTGTGGAAGGAGGGGAGGGTGATCTTCCTTGTCTCTCCGTCATGTCTTCTCTCCCCTCCCCCCCCGCCCATCTCTCTCTTCCCGCACAGAGAATCACTTGATCTGCCACTGGATATGGCAAATTCTTACTGAAGAGAGGGGCGAACAGAAGTGTATGTGTTNGGGGGGGGGAGGGGGAGGAGAGCGGAGTGAACGACGAATCAGATGGCATGACCGATGACGCATTTGGCGTGCAACTCCCAAAGCTGTTCGAACGATAAAAATCTGGGGAATGTGTTTCCTTAATAGAATACAGAGCTTTCTCGCCTGAGCATAATCCTTAACAACTAATCGAATAACAATTTTCTGTAATCCCTCAAATCCTTATAGCTAATGGTACAGTTTAGAAGTTCAAAGACGAAAAAAAATCACCGTATCTTACCAAACTAATCTCCCCGCATGTAAAGATTTCTCGTGCCGGCGTTTCATAGCACGATACAGATACTACATAATTTTACAGCCCTGATATGCATCAGTCAGGATTAAACATTCATGTCTGCGAACATCTCAAAGGCTGTATGATTAATCTGATACTTATTAATTATAGTGTGTGTTGAGTTGTTTCTTCGTTGAACAGTCAGTTGTGAGTTCAGTGACGTAGCGTGCTAATATTCTAGGTATTCGCTGAGTAGCCCGAGAAATTTAAGTGGGGATTACGTAACTGAGGGGAGGGGAGGAGAGGAAGTGTGCACATCTACTAGACGATTGTTAGAAATGTGACATCTTTTGCGAAGACCGGAAGTGATAGCTCAGCAAAATGGCCACCTCCATCTACAGTTTCAAATTTGTTGGTGGAACATCTTATCGACGTCCTGGTAACGGAGAGGGGTGTGGCAAAAAAAATCAAAGGTGGCCTGTATGCTGATGAATGGGGCAAAGATATTAGTATAGCAAACACCATTCGCAATTCAGTGCATTCTTTTCTAACTCTTCCGCATCGGCCACAGTCATTTTGGCTTGCTTAGACACTGATTTTAGAACCCTTTATTGTTTCAGACCGCTCACAGAACAAAAGGACAGCCCTCTTCAAGCACTCGTGGAGACCAAATAAACACAGGCCAGGTCGAGAAGTCTGAGGTTTGCGATCTGTTATTTCGTCGGGAATTATGCGCTTCCAAACAATGTATTAGAGAGAGAGAGAGAGAGAGAGAGAGAGAGAGAGAGAGAGAGAGAGAGAGATGACAGACAGACAGACAGACAGACAGACAGACGGACGGACGGACGGACGGACGGACGGACGACAGACAGACAGACAGACAGACAGACAGACAGATAGATAGATAGATAGATAGATAGATAGATAGATAGATAGATAGATAGATAGATAGATAGATAGATAGATGTAGAGAGAGAGAATAGCAGTAGTAGTGGTAGTAGTAGTAGTAGTAGTAGTAGTAGTAGTAGTAGTAGTAGTAGAACAAGTAGCAGCACAGAAACTAACGTAGACCTACACATCGAAGTCGTTTTTTTATTATTGACATCGCCGACAAATGCAGCTACAGAGTTCTTCCGGGGGCGCCATAATTTAGAGGGTAATACATCGTGTAGGACGGGTAATCTTTTCTTACCATATCAAACAAGGGCGAAATATAAACATATTCATCAGGAATAATGACCATTACACATCAGAGGCGTGGCTAGAATATTTTGATTTGTGTGTTTGTGTGTCTGTCTGGGGTTAAGGGTGGTGGATGCTTGGATGAGCTAGCTAAACACAGAGATGGTAACTTTTTCAATAATTTCTTCTGATCTCCGAAGTAGACCTTTCCGCCCTCTGAGATTTCCATTCTAACGACGCCTCTGTCAATCTGCGAAATATCAAACAAAAAAACAAAAAAAACAAAAAAAAATGAACATAGGACTTACAAATGCAGTCTTTACTCAGGGCTGACATCTCAGGGTTACAACGATTCTGGTTTTGACTCCAGATTTCCGTGTTGTTGGTGTCCGGCGATGACCGACCTGTGGCCAGGATTCTCTCCACTGAGAACGTCAGATCTTGACCTCGTCTTGCTGTTGTATCCCCTGTCGCGGATTCCATCGATTCTTTTGGTGTTTCCGGCTGCTTGTCATGGTCAGTTGGTCGCGCATAGGACGAAGAGGAAGGCCTATCCAAAAGGTTTGAGTTATCCTTTGCTAATCCTTCCTCGGTGTCTGGTGTTGGCGATGGATAAGATATTACCTTTATGGGGTGTCTGAATGATCTCCCTCGCTTTGGATAGTTCAGTAAACTCTCTGACCTCCGTGGTATTAAATTTTGATCAGAGTGGTCAATACATCGAGATGAATTCTCTGCATCTGTGAGAACTCGTCTATATTCTGATGTTTGACTTGGTGGCCTCGCTATCGAAGTGCTCTCACCTGTTTGTACAGCTTCATAGGAGATCAGAGGCCCGACAGCGCATGTTTGTAAGGACTTGTAGTCTGGCGAGAACGAGGAAGAATGATCTGCCTCTTTGGAGAAAGAATTCTTGAAGCTTTCAACTCCGTCGTAAACTGAACGCGAAACTATATCAGTTGATGACTGTCTTGCAAGCGCTGTGTTTTGGAAATGTAACTCGCTGTTGGCACTATTCAGGTGGTTGAAGTGGTTTGTTCTGAAATGCAGAGGGTTATGTGGAAAATCATGTTGCAGCTCTTCTTGAAATTCACTGACAAAACCATCAAGAGAATGAGAATGAAGCTGATCGTTAAGCCTGAAAAGGCTAGGGATATTAAGAGTTACCTGCATTCGTCTTCGGTATTCACTGGAACTGATTGCTGAATCAGTCTTGCTCGCTTCATTGTCCATCAAACCGTCGTGTTTTGGGGCAAAGCAGCTACCGATTTGGGTCGAACCGCTAGTGCAGTTTTCATATGAGTCTACATCACACTCAGAGGTCTGCATATCAAAGGTTCTACTGCCTTCGGAGCAGATGATCTGTTCTCCTCGGGGCACCGGATTCCTTATGAAATTTCTGCACTCATTTTCTGCATCTGAGCTTATCTCTGGATGTTTGACGGATCCAGTAAGGATACCATTTTTACGTGATATTTGTTGATCTGTTGTTTTGTTCCATTTTTCAGCACATATTATGTGTGGTCTCTGGGATGTAGAGATCCTGTCTGAAAAGTCTAAACACACCGAACTGTTCTGGCATGATTCGTAGTTCCGTGCACAGTGCAAGTATGACTCTGGTGAAAAGTCGAGGTCGGCATCTTTGGCAACGACACAGCCCATGTTTTTAACTGATGATGTAGAAAGGAGTGTGCCCTGCATGGCGTTGGGCAAACTTTCCAAATGATGTGGCTGCTCTGGCAAAAAATGACGGGCCATATGACGGTCGCTGATCCTAGACATGGAGATTCCTGCAGATTTGATGGGATTTTGACACAATGAATTGTTTACGACGTATAAATCTATATCTTGCTGCTGCTGCTGCTGCTCCTGGAAGTGCCTCAGACCGCTCAGCCAATAAGGCTGATTCTGAAGTTGTTCGTGAGGAGAAATTACGCATTGTAAACTTTCTCCTGGGTGTTGGGGATTTCTGAAGAGCATCTTATGGTAGGGCAATAGCCACCAATAGCAGTGCAGTAACGGTGTCACTTGAGGAAGATAATTTCCGGAAATACATCTGGCTATATCTCCTTCACATCCTATTCCAGCCGTAAAAGAGCTCTCATGTGAAGATACCTTGGTGAGGTTGTATGCGTCCACCATTTTTAGTTACCTGTGGATCAGATAACGTAACCATGATTTCACAGAAAACTTAAAAGCTCTTAAACGAAATGAAATTTTCTATGATTGTTATAACAAAGAGTTCAGGCATAGAATCTAACATGTTGACAGGTTTATGTAAAGAACATTAGACTGTTTGCAGGGAAATTTACATTTTGATATAAGCATCCCTGCTAGTAATGTAGGGAAATTATATTTGGATTGTTCGGATATCTCTGAATAGAACGATCCATTCTCGGGGACTACAAACGCCGCCAAAGAACCAAACATATGTTTAATCGAAAGTCACAAGTACCGCTGAATTGATTATGCATATTGGTGTGATTTTGAGAGATTCACATGGTGTTGCTCAGGTACGATTTGTCGCAGGCAATAAGATATTGCACATCTTGTAGAAGAAAGGCCTGGCTCCCAGTCTGCCTGAAGTTCTCTACAATTTGATTGAGAAGGCTGTCAACATTCGCAAACATTTAGAGAAAAGCAGAAAGGACAAAGATGCAAAGTATCTTTTTTTGTCCTGGTAGGGTCCAGAGTCCACCGTTTTGATCTGTACTTGAAGACCAAGAAGGTGCTGCCACCCACATGGTGTCATAGAAAAATAGCATAAAATGACTGTAGTGGACTGTAAGAGGTCATTTTGGAAATTGTCATTTCTATGATGATTCAATAGATTTAACCATACAATTAAAACTTTAACCATATTATTTTTTGTTATTGATGATAAGGAAAGATGGCAAGAGAAAATGGGCTGTAAGAGATCATTTTGGAGATTGTCATTTCTATGATGATTCAATAAATTTAACCATACAATTAAAACTTTAACTATATTATTTTTGATTACTGATGATAAGGAAAGATGGCAAGAGAAAAGTGGTGGGCTGTAAGAGATCATTTTGGAGATTGTCATTTCTATGATGATTCAATAAATTTAACCATATAATTAAAACTTCAACCATATTATTTTTTATTACTGGAATAAGAAAAGATGGCAAGTGAAAAGGATTTGACCCTTAATATTCTTCATCTTAGGAAACTCATTTTTGGATTGCTTGGAAACTTCCAAATGTGGCAATCGTTCTATAAGGGGACTATATAGATCGCCAAGAAATCAAGCTACAGATTAACGCTTAATACGAAATTTACCGGGCCCGGAAAATTATTCCATATTATGCATATTTCAGATTACTCATGATACCGAAAGATGGCAATTGAAAATGGTTTCAACATTTTTGGATTGCATGCTCCGAATGGGGCAATCATTCTAGGGGATTATATATACCGCCCAAAATATCAACCAACAGATTAACGCTCAGTACGAAATTCACAGAGCTCGGGAAATCTGTCGTATGGCATATTTGCAAATTTCAGATCATTCATAAAACCGAAGGATGGCAAATGAAAAGGATTTCATCCGGAAGCTCTTCAGCGTTGGAATTTTTTTAAAAAAATTGGATTGTGTGGAATTCTCTGCATAGAGCAGTCGCTCTGGGGAACTACAAATACTGCCAAAAATAAAAAAAAAAAACGCTCGATACAAAATTCATAGTATCTGTGAAATCATTCCCTATTATGATATTTCGGACTATCCGAAAATGGCAAGGAAAAGGTTTCGCTCCTGATTTTCTTCTTCCAGGGAAAATTATTTTGGGGTGCTTTGGTAATTTTTAAGCCTGGCAGCCACCCTAAGGTTTTGACCACCCATATATTACTATGTAATCTGGGTTCGTCGGAATAAAATTTGAAATTGAAATTGAAGTTGTAATATACATATAGCCAAATAACCGACAGTTTTTATTCACCAGATGTAAGGAGCAGCTGCTTGTGCAGTAACGCGTTTGAAGTGAAAGATAGGTCTATTATTCAGATAAGTGAAGACGCAGTTTCCACTAATTTTGCCAGAAAACGTTGTTAACTGAAATACTTTATTGTCACGTTTTACTTCTCGGTTCAAAACAAAATACATGTTGAGCATACGTCTTTGAGCTAGTCACTCATGCTTCATCTTCCTTTAATGAAATTAATGAAATTTATTCTTAAATAAAATTTCAAACTCTGTACCAACCTACCATTTTTTAAATAGAATATGAGCATAGACTGTGTGATGAATGCAATGTAATTGAAGATGAATATCATGTGTTTATTGAATGTCCAAGGTTTGCCAGTTTTAGAAATAAACTCCTTCCAAAGAGAGTATGCATCAAACCAAGTATGCACAAATTCATTTCTTTCATTAAATTCATGAAATCAGAGGAAGTTTCGAAATTTTCACTGCTATGTTTTAAAATACTTCAAAGGTATCAGAGCTTGGTCTTNGATGTTAACACATAATATTGTATTTATTCGAATTGGCTGAAGGCCTATAATAAAATTGAACTTGAACTTGAACTTGAACTTTAAAACTGGAAACCGTTTTCCAGTGGACCCTGGCGGCGGAGAAATAAAATTCAATTTAGCCTTTTTAGCGAGAAAAGATAGTAGGTGTTTTTCGGCCTTTTTCCTCAAAATTACTATTTTACAGTGATTATGTAAACAAACAAACAAACAAACAATTTCTAATGGAACTGTTTCCGGATAATGTGCAAAAGTTTTAAATTTTCTGGAAACTGCTCACCTATCTTCGTCCTCTTTCATAAAATTTTGTAACGCGTATCTTTCTGCAGTTATAACATCTACTATCAGTATTGCCATTACGTACAATATCATCAGCATAAACAATAATAACATTATACATACCATTGAAATTACAAGATAGTTGTCAAATGGTTACAACGGAAATCACATAGTGGTGACCTCGATTAGAATGCGCCGTGATCATGTCGAAAGTGCTTTGGAGAAGCATTTTGTCTACATGCCGTGTGGCCCAATGGTTGCGGAGTTGAATTCAAGATCTAAAGGTCATGAGTTCGATTCCCGATCATGGTCATGTTGTGAGTGTACTAGGGAAGCATTTCATCCACATTTTCTTCAGTTCACCGGTCTGTAAAATGGGTATCTGACTATAGGCAGTGATAGATATTGTTGAAATGCTTGTGATCAGCGCCTCCAAATGGCAGCGGCACTGTATACTCTCTAGGGAGTTAAGAAAGTCCTAAAGTGATCTGGCCTGCTGTGATGATAATAGTGTGAGGTCGCGTGAGCCGGCTTTAGTCTGGGTACGAGACTTACAAACCGCATTATCATTATTATATTTTTATCATCACATTTCTCCCTGCCCACACGTCTGTAGAATTGATACCTGGCCAAAGTTTGTGAAAGATACTGTCCGAATGCATGTAATCAGCGCCTGTATAATGGCCGCGGCGCTGTATGCATCTAGGAGCTTAAGAAAGTTACAGAGCGATCTGACCTGTAGGGGGGATGATGATGATGATGATGATGATGATAATAATGTAAAGTCCCGTGAGCGGGGATTTGCCTGGATGCGAGACTATCACCTCTACCACCACTGCAACCACCACTAATATTACTGCTATTGCTATTACTGCCATTACTGCTACTATTACTACCAACTACTACCACTACTTATTACACTACTGATACTGCTGTTATAGTAGTAACAACAACAACTACTACTACCATGGCTGCTACTACACTACCATTACTATTACCATTCCTGCTTCCATCATTACTGATGCACTGTTTTTATTTTCAGTAAAACTACTACTAAAAACCTTTTTGTTTGATGAACGAAAGCTTACCTGTCACGGTTATCAATTGTTGAGTAACAAATATCAAGTTCGTCACAAATGGCTTTCCTTTCAGTGGACTTAACTAGCAGAAAACGTCTTTAAAAGAGTGGTTAAGAATTACTCTCCCCACTTTTATTACTAAAGCATTTCCACTCTTGTGCTCCCTTTAAACAAAAACAAAACAAAACAAAAAAATTAATTTGGACGCCTCACGCTAGCTCGCGCTGTCGTGATTTGCGACAGTAACTCCTCGACTCCACCCAAATGGGCGGAGCTGATTGGTGTGACGGGGTGTTCGCTATCAGCGTCCAGTGCAGTTTCTATCGCGAGTGCAGCAGTAAGATAGATAGGATATAAACATATCAAAAGAAGAAACCCAAAGGCAAGGAGAAAAAGAGGATAGTGAAGAGAAGGGTGGTACAGTTATTATTACTGCAGCATGAAATTATATTATGAACTAAAATCTTTAAAGGCCCGCCTGGAGTATAAAAGGAGAGGTGAGGTGTGGAGGGACACACTAATTTTGAATTCAGTTGTATGGTCAATATCGTAGAGGGCGATATTGCGGAATTTCAGCAGTGAAACATTTCACACTTCACAGAGGCTTTGCAGATCGCTAGTTTATCGTGTTTCCGTACATTACGTCTAGTTGGCCTATTAGAAATATGGGGAGGAATTCCGAATAAGACTCACACCTCTTGCTCTTGTATCGACGAGCATTTAAGGTTAGGGTTTAGGGTAGGGTTAGGGTTAGGGTTAGGGTTAGCTTTGGGGTTGTAATGTTGCTAAGCATAATTAAGCTCTGGTTAGGGGTTTATAAGACTCCTTAGGAATTCTTTCTCAGCGTTCGATCTCCACTCAGTCATCGTTGGCTGTGAGGCACGTTTGGAAATCCTTCGCGAAATATGCAAGCAAATTCATCTGTGTCGTACTCAAGCTTCACGCCCATTTACAGGCGGGCTTGCCTTCTGACAGTAACGATCGGTTGATGCAGCTTTAAACTGCCTTTCATTCAATCTGGTTCGCAAGCATTTTTCCTACTCCCCCCTCTCCTCCGAGAATTCTTACTGCCTTAGTCTCCTTCCCCGACCTGTTTCTCTGCGGTATCCATTCAGTTCTACCCGCTCCTTTTTCCTCTTCTCCTACCGCCCTACCGTCTCCTTTCCCCAATAACAATAAAGTAGGTATGTTTATTCAGCTCAGGTAACAACTTGTTGTAAATGAACAAACAATAACAATGTTCTTAACAATCAATTCATGCCCTATTCTCTCTCTCTCTCTCTNCTCTCCTTCCCCTCCCTGTTTCTCTCTCTCTCTCTCTCTCTCTCTCTCTCTCTCTCTCTCTCTCTCTCTCCTTCACACTCACATCAATGAAACTTCAGATCTAGACTTTTGATACTGATGTGAGCAGTCGGGAAGTGTGTTAGGGTCACGGGTGAGCACTAAGCTCGCACGCGGAAGTTAGGGAACATATTCAGGCAGTAGGTATTCAAGGGTTCAATTGCTGTGAAGTTAGCGTCACTGTAGTGTAGTGGTAGCACATTCAAACTTGAAAGCTGAGAGACCCTGGTTCGATTCCCAGCAGGGGCATGAAATTTTCTATTGAAGGTTTTTTCGGCCTTTCTTCTCAAAATGCACAGCAATTTGGTAAAATCCCTGGTGACACACTTCCCTAAAATAATATAGAAGTTCGAAAAAATTATAAGACTGAGCTCACATTCCTCCCCATTAATAATAAAGAATGAATACTATACACCTTGCCCCTCGCTATTGAGAGTACAACGACCCAATAAACCTATCTGCTGATCAACTTCCCACTCTTTCCCTCACTCTTCCTTAACAGTTTATTCAGGCTTATACAGTGTGCCACTCTTGCGGGTTGAAAGTGTTAGCGATATATAACCATAATAATATGCAGGAAACACCCATTATTTTTTCTGCCACCACTCACCACTGCCACCGCCACTGCCAGCATAAATTACTACTATTACTACAACTGCAACTACTACTACTACCACTACTATTGCGTCTACTGCTACTGCTGCTGCTGCTGCTATTACTACTCCACCTACTACTACTACCACTACTTCTACTACTACCATTACAGCAACTAGTACTACTACACTATGCTCGTATTACCACTATTACTGCCAGACTGCTGCTGCTGCTGATGCTGCTACTACTACTACTACTACTACTACTACTACTACTTCACTACTACTCCCTAGATTCGCCTCCGTTACTTTGGCCTATTTAATCAAAGTGTTGAGTAAACTGTCGTAGGTGAGATTTGTTAGTTGTGGATTCCTCCCATTTCTCTTTTCTTATCATTCTCCTATATTTTTCTATGTCAAAAAAAAATAAAATTACTGTATTCGTACTATCGTCCTGTCTCCTTAATCGCATAAGTTATTTTATAAATCCTCTCTCCCAACTACACCTCCTCAAAACACCCTCCAAAGAGAGCTCCATCACTGTCGTCTAGGTACGTGGGAACCTTCAGGTATGAAGATGCCGATTGTTCCTGGCATAAGAGTATGCAATTTTAAATAGTCTCCATAAAATCAGACACTGGCCACGAGGAGGGAGAAAAGAGGTTGGAATTTAATTTTTAAGGCTTAGATAGATGCAGTTACTTTTATAGACTCACGAGAGAGGAGTTTTTTTGTCACTGAAGCTTGCAGGAGCCAAATTGTAAAAGCTTATATTAACCAATTAATAAAAATTTCTCCTCGAACCACAGGAACGTTCTGAGATGCCACGGCCAGTCCACTGAAGGTCTGGTGCCATTACTGTGCTCAAATTATATACTGTTGCAGTGGGGGTCCTTCATTTAGAATTTTCACAATTTTAATTTAGATGAAAAGGGGTAAAAAAGTTGGCCTTCTTTTGCAGATCACAGGACCGCACAAATAAAATCCACTGAAGCCATTCGGAAACACTGCCTGCAACAATTATTTTCTTATAAATTCAAGACTGGATTTCACAACTTTTGCGGTGTTGTTTCATGCTATACGATTATTTCTACACAATCCGTCCAAAGGACAGATTTTATACTCTGCTACCATTGACTCTGTTGGTCCAATTTTTTTTTTTAAGCAGTGTGTAAACTTTTTAGCTGTTACAATGAACGTATGATTATTCTGATTACTGAGTGAAAAGGCTTAAAATCTTAGGTAGTCTCATTTGCGGGCGACTGTCTAAAAACCAGATTAGTTTTGGGGTATATTTCTATATGTCAAAATCTGGAAAAAAAGCTAAATAATACGTATGGTAAGCATGATGGCTCGGAACACTTTGATAAGTCAATGAGCGCTGTAAAGGCTTACAGTATAGCCAACAGTTGAAAAGACATTGGCAATTTCATACCTTCAGGTATTTTATCCCACCTGACCAGGTCGGAAGAAAGGAAGGAAGGAGGGAAGGAACGAACGAACGAAAGAAGGGAGGGAGGGAGGGAGCGAGGGAGGGAGAGGAAGGAAGGGAGGAAGGAAGGAAGGAAGGAAGGAAGGAAGGAAGGAAGGATAGTATTATTTATCGTGCTATATTTCCTCTTGTCCTCAATTTCAGCACAAGCAGTCTTAAAACAATAAAAAAAATAATAAGATGGAGCCTGCGTACATGGCATATATGTAAGCTGGACTCTCGCTTAAGGACGTGACTCGTGGGGAACGAAATTTTTACTATTGAAATTGAGTGTACATACGTCATCAAGACGACATTTCGCCCGAGCGAGACGATTTGGAAGTGTTCGTATCATCCACGCAAGTCATAATGTTTGTTTTGCTTTGTCCGAGCACGCGGTGTAAAAGAAGGCATGGCTTTATCAGAGCAATGCATACACGCACGAAGGCAGATAGACTGGCAGACAGGCAGGCAGCAGGCTGGCACACACTCACCCACTCACGCACGCGCACGCACACATGCACGGACTTACATACATACATACATACATACATACATACATACATACATACATACATACATACATACATACCAACCTACTTACCTACCTACTTACCTACCTACCTACCTACCTACCTACCTACCTACCTACCTACTTACCTACCTGTCTACCTACATAAATACATACTTGTATTTAGGAACTCTATTGAGTACATGTTCGATTTACAAACCAAATCGATCCGGAATTGTATATATACAAGTACTATTCGATATTGCCAGCTGGCTTAACTGTCAGTCGTCTTTCCAAATTCTGTACGAGCGAATCTACTGCACTAATGCTGATGAATTTGCAACAGGCTGATGCCTCAGAGTTGGATAGCCCGAGCATCTTCATTCCAGATTCAGCTCTCCTGTGCACAGTTCCTAGGGACCCTATGATGATAACGATGGTCATTGTGTTATACCCCTGGTCGTTAAGGATGTCTTTGAGCTGGGTATACTTAAGGAATTTTTCGTGGTAACAGGTGTCAATGAAGGTATCAAAATGGTGTGATACTTCTACCACGAACGCTTTCCGTGTTCGATTGTCTCTAATGCATATGTCTGGTTTGTCAGGAAAGTTGTTGTTACTGATGGTGACTATTCGTTGGTTGGTTGTGGTGATGCAGTTATTGTCATTTCCGTGCTTACGTACCAGGATGTCGTACATGTGCTTGACTATCTTGTCGTGGTGTTCGGTGTACATACCCTTGAATTTCTGGCACCCGTTAAGAATGTGTGAGTTGGTATCACGCGGATGGTAGCAGATCGTAGGTCTACATGAGCGAGGGTAGGTATTGGGATAGTACGTGATTAGGACAGCGTTTGTTTCTAATAGTTGGAGACGTCTTTTCACGGCAAATTGAACGACCCTGTCGCTAATGTTGATGTTGTTAAAAATTGCTGATGATGCTCTGCCTCTTACATTTGATGTTCTCTGTATTATCGTTCTTTGTTGTTTGAGTGAGGCCCAGTGTGTGATATCCTTCTCTATCTCCTTACTTTTGAGGTATTTCATTATGTATTTGACGTCACTGATGGCTAAAGAAATGTCCTCGTCTTCTGGCAGTAAGAAGCAGAATTGTTTGTTCTTTTGATTGTGCAGGAGTTTGTAGCCATATTTAATGCAAAGTTCATTTAGCTCCACAAAGTCAGAGCAGCCCCAGTTTACCTTAGAGTGTTTTACTAGTCTATAGTTGTCATCTACTTGGTAACCTGCAAAGTTGTTGTTTTCGTTGTAGTTTCGTTCAATTTTTCTTTTGTTCACGTGCAGCTCTAGAAGCTTCTTTTGCTGTTGTTTTAACCTTTTCGTCTGTTCGTCAGCACTAGTGCCCATGTCATTTCACTCTCATACATACATACATACATACATACATACATACATACATACATACATACATACATACAAACCTATACTTACCTACAAACTTACCTACCAACCTACCGATCTACATACCTACCTACCTACCCACCTACCTATCTACCTACCTACTTACACATTATTTTAGGTCAGACGTTACTATAATAACCGAGATGTTGTTACGTCAAGGCGGGTCCTCTTCATACATACATACATACATACATACATACATACATACATACATACATACATACATACATACATACATACAATACATACATACATACATACATACATACATACATACATTCATGCCTGCCTGCCTGCTGCTTGCCTGCCTGCCATTAATAATGTATGGGCAAATTCGTGCCGCTTTCCTCATTTCGCCTTTTTTACGCATAAGGTTAAAATTTCACGTTCTGCTCGCCTTTCTTTGATGACGCTATGCGGTGTGAAGCCATTGAGTACCATATCAACCCACAGTGATAATGCAAGGATCTCCATGTAGCAGACAATCTTGTTTCAATCATCTCATACCCCGTTTATAGAATGAATGTATGTCCATGCTAGTCCATCAACAATACATGCACTAGGCCTACATATCCTTTAAGACCATGATTCATACAAGAGCGCGATGACCTGTAATCGACAGGCAAAACACTGGTATGTGACTCATCTAGGTCGTGTTGCCAAACACACACAAAAAATTATATCTGGGTCACGTGTTTGTAGTTCCTGGAACTGTCTCAGTTATCAGCAACGACCTGCCTGTTATTATATTTATTTGTAATTGCCTTGTTGTGATGCAGCAGCAGCAGCAGTCTATGCATGTAAACACCAGCTGACATCAGCTTGAGTGAATCCGAAACTCATGGTATTTCCCACCGAGTTTTTAAAGAAGTGAAATTAGGCTAAGTCCTACCCATTAGCTGGAAATCTCTTACTTCTTGAAACAGCCAGAGCAGCTGGCAACTATCCAGATGTGGGTAATCTTATCTTGCTGAAAACTAGGACAGTTCTCGGAATCACAAAAAATGACCCAAATATACTTTATAATTTTTTGAAATATTTTTATTTTAAATTTGGTCTCTCAGTTAGCATTCTTGTGACCTGAAGCAGATCTTGGTGCAGAGAATAGAACAACGTTTTCAGTTTCTGAATGCACATGCAAGATCAGCATCAGGTTAACGGTAAGCGAGATGAATGTCTCCTAACGCAAGCACAGCCCCTATCGCAGCAGAGAATAGAACAACGTTTTCAGTTTCTGCATGCACATGCAAGATCAGCATCAGGTTAACGGTAAGCGAGATGAATGTCTCCTAACGCAAGCACAGCCCCTATCGCAGCAACGTGCCTTTACTCTAGTTGATGTTCGAGTTACAACATGAATTGCTCAGACTGAGACATAGTTATTTGCTTCGACTTGCAGGTTTCTTACTGTATGAATAAGGACATGTACATTATATTAGCGTGTCCTGAAAGAGGGGAAGGGGGGGG
>JAWQUT010000025.1:3323125-3374913 GCA_033807755.1 Ellobium chinense | reverse complement strand
CCTTGCCCACATTGCCCCGTCTCCCTGGTTTTCACATTCTTGATGTACTGGTCATCGTCCAAAAAAAAAAACTGACCCAGTTTTGGTCCCGGTGATATCCTGAAATAAAAAAATTCACCGTGATTCGCCTGAACTATTGTTAAGACAAGCCCTGCAGTGCTCTAGAAAAGGTATAATATCGAAGAAACGAAGATATTCATAGAACAATCTCAAACAACAAAAAAAAAAGTTGTCTTTCGAAGCATTTTTGTGTATCCAAGAAAAAGGACATCGTTGACGAAAAATTCCGTTTCATTATTAAGCCTTTGTAGTCTAGCAATTTTATAATACACAGGGTCACTCACAGGGGTTATTTTTTATATTATGAGAAAACGCAATTTTGAAACCATTCAGAAGTAAATGTGTGCTTAAGTGCTCCTTACTGTCATACCTAAAAACATCCTTTTGTTCTTTTGTTTATTGTGCCGGTGATTCACCTGTGAATACAAAAACCAACTGACATTTCCAAGAAATCTCGTGGAAATTTGGGCTTGGGTGGGGTGGCGTGGCATGGTATTTTTCATCATCGATCCTTATAGAAGCCATGGTCTATTTTCCAGCAACCTACTTGTACCCGCTCGGTGCAGGCGCTCTCAATTTTCGTTTGCAACGGTATTACGAGATGGGCTGAAGGTATTTTCAGCTCCATCACGTGACCTAGGAATGCTTGCTCACACGTTGGTTTGTTTACATGCTCTGCTCATGCATGATTACTCGTCATTTATCAAAATATCCTAGTAATCCCTAGATCACGTGGCGTAACTGAAAATACCTCATTGGTACGTTAGTTAACGCATTGCGGTAGCCATGGGAAACTTCCCCAAAATATTACTAGTGTTTACTGCAGTTAACACAGTACGTTAAAGAAACTGTGGTTATGCATTCGGCCACTGGGGACCAAATTGAAAAAGAGAAAAAGAAAGACATGGCTGGTCAAATTGCCTTTCCAAACAGTACGTTATCCCCTGAAACCGGTAGTCTACACGAGAATCTGTACGTTAAAAGATACACAAGTATTTCCCTCCCTCCCTCCCTCCCTCCCTCCCTGTCATGACGATCTCCAAATCCAGAGTTCTGGTCCACGAAAATAGACAAAAACGTTTAGGGTTGAAGATCTCTGGGAATATTTTTGAAGTTTTGAAATATATGTCGTAGTCCAGCAGCTGAGAGCAGCGTATTCAGAGAATATAGCGACTTCTGTACACAAAAAGAGCGCCTTTTCCTATGTCAAGGGGGTGTGTCAAAAGGAAGCATTTCCGGTGAGTAAATCAAATGCTAGAAAGAAGGTTCAGAACTTTCCTTTGCCCACTCTATATTTTGTAGTGTGTTTTCAGCAGATAAACCACGAATTTGCCGGGTTCTCGAGTAAACTTGTCGTTATGTAGACGGAAAATTGTTTCGATCTCCAATTCCAAAATAATTAATAAAATTATTTAAAGGCATTCACTCCACGATATTTAGATATAAAATAAGCAAAAATTTTAAAACACTACTTCACCCTGACATAGATCAATTTTAACTGAAAAAAAAAAAAGATCTATTGTGAGCTAACAATAAATAATCACAACCTAAGCGTTTCAGCAAAAACTATTTTTTTCAGTAGAAAGTATATGAGTAAATCAAAACTTAGTAAACGCAACCACAGAAAGGGAAGGAGGAAAGTTTCAAAATCTCCATACGGAAGTGAATTAGAAATCAGGTTTAGGTTAAAAGTAGAGCAGAGGTCTTCGTGAATATTATACGCGGGTAACGATAAAAAGTTATGGGGAGATCACGAGATAAGACCCGGTATAGAAAGAATGAACTTAAGTTTAGAAAGTGTGCAGTTCGACAGAAGAAAACTTATGGAAAGCGGCGACAGAGGGTCAGTGTTGCTTAAATATAAAATTTACGAATAGATTGTAGTCTATATTTCTCCCTGTAGATCCATTTAGCCCAAGGGAAGGGAAAGCACGAGATAGAACCATGTTAAGATGGAATGAACTTAAGTTTAGAAAGTATGCAGAATTGTCAGAAGAAAACGATTCATATCACTTGTGGAGGGCTGAGAAAACAGGCTGAATATACTGTACTATTAAAGAAATGCAGTTTTTATAAACGGCCTGAGACCAGCTGTCTAATGTTGCTCGAGCGCTCTACTGAGTGAGCTATCACGCATTATACCGTAAAACATGATCATAAATTCGAGTTACCCAGGCTAGAACAACTGAATTTTTCGATCTCTGAGATCATCACCATCTTCATTACTATCATCATCATCTTCATCATCATCACGGTCGTCGTTGAGGACAGGGAAGAAAAGGTAGTTCATACTGCTATAACATCGAGGTCATTTTGTTTTCTTTTTAATGAAATGAAAATTTGACTTTTATTAATCACGTAGGGATATTGGTGTACAACGCCTTACATTGTTATACATCTCATTCATGATAAAAACACACAGAACAGCACACACCATACATGTAAAAACATGAAACGCCTATCAAAATCACCGCTCATCGCCCGTGATGCAGCGCTCGGGTTCCCCAAGCTCTAAATAGGGTACTCATTTACACTTGAGTAAAATGTCTCTCCCAAGGACATTGTAACGTAAACCGTCCGGCCCAAGAGTCGAACACGCAAACTCTAGACTTGACGGTCTTTCAGTTTCTGAGTACGATTCACAAAGCCACACGATCACGCCGCCTCCCAGGTCCCAACAGGTCCTGTCTAACAGATCCTTGGAGTTTAATGGGATACCTGTTTTTTTTAGTCTGCACCCAGACCAGACTACAGGCATCCAGTCTATGAAGGCGCAGGTTATACAGTTCAGGAGTTGCACGGGGATAAAAGCCTTTCCTGGAATAGTGCAAGTTCATGGAAATTTCGATTTTCCTTTATCAACGTTGCTGCAATCCAGTTGCGCATGATGCAAGACGATGAAAAGGGCTATACCTGTGTTTTCTCCAGACCGCGCCGTTTGGCACGTAAATCTCAAAATTCCCCCTAAAAACACATTGAGCGCGTGCCGATGTCCTCCTCTTTCCTGCACTTCAAAGTTTGCAAAAATTTAGTAACAACTAAAATCTTTCTAAAAAAAAAAAAAAATACAAATTTCGCCCTCTGATCTTTAAGACAGGGAGAAGGNGGGGGGGGGGGGGGGGTGTCCTCCTCAATTCATATGACCTGGAGAAAACTGTGTTACCCTCTTTCCTAAATAAAACCTACGCCTCCTTCCTCTTCCCCAACCAGTGGAGCCCATCTAGAATAGGCACGGTTGTAACAAGAACTCTGTATTTACGGGTACAAAGCTCAATTCCCGTTTCCCCTTCCTTTCTATTATTATGAAATTGTTCTTTCATAACGGGACTGGAAGAGCAAAAATCCGGCGGTTACGGCAGTACTCTTGTACGAGTTTTTGGACCAGGTTTTAGGAGAATGCTTTGGCAGTAGTGATATCGTCTCGTGTAATGTTAACAGGCAAACTAGTGACTGCCAGGGGTTTTCACGCTTTGCATCAGTGGTCGAGAATGATTGTATATATAATAATATCATCATCAACAAGAAATCTGGATTTGAACAAGTGATCCATGAGAATTCAATTCATACGCCAATACGGGAACAACTGATACCGTAATAACCGTAACATTTTGAAAGTCCCGACTACCCCGTTAAAACCGAGATCTAGTGTATAACTCTTCTATGTGAAAGTAAACGGTTGCTTACTGGTTGGCAGAACCGACATCCTTACACTTTGGGCACACCCATAGGTGCTCAGCCCTCTTCAGCAGTCGCCATAAGGTGCAAATCTATGCTGATGGTGCCAGTCGCTCGTTACTAAGGTTACTAAGAGCTCTACAAACACCAATCAAATAATTCCATTCATGACCTTCCCCTTCCAACTCCCCCCTCCCTGCTTTTTTCCCCCTGATACCCTTCCTTCGCCTCCTCTGGCCTCTCAAACGCACACACAATCCACCCCAAAAATCACTAATAAAGCCTCTCATGTCGGGTGTTCGTGACAACAAATTGAAGTTAATTGAATTTCCTCCTGACGATAATTTAAATTAGCTTCCCGTCCCGCCTCTTTCGCTGACAACCGCGGCCGGCAGGTTAAGTGAAAGGAAATGGAAAACCCTGACAAATGCCCGAAATTCATTGACGCGGATTGCCAGCTCGTTTAGTGCGGGCAGAAACAAAAAATCACAAATTGTTAGTAAGGAACGACTCGGAGGCCGGACGCCTCAGTTGCAGGGCTTGCCTGTAAAGTGCGCATGAATAGGGCATCTTTGACCCGGAGGCGTTGAACCTGTTCTCACAGTTTTGGGTTGTGTGTGCGGGGTGGGGAGTGGGGGTGAGGATATGGGGAGGTGGGGGAGCATTTGGAACCAGTGACACGAAACGTGTTGGGTCATTTTGGGAACAGTAGCCGTGATTCCCCCCTTCCCCCCCCCCCCCCCCNNCCCCCATCGGAAATTACCCGGCTTCGCCCCTGTCTTGAGAAGGAAATTAATGACATTGATGGTCCTGCTGCAGCTTTGGTGGACGCTGCTGCTGCTGCTGTTGTTGTTGTTGTTGTTGTTGTTGTTGTTGTTGTTGTTGTTGTTGTTGTTGTTGCTATAATTATGCACTGTTGATGATGACTGACGACGACATTTAAACTAATAAAACACAGCACAAACTCCGTCCATCAACGTTTTTATAGAACTAGCCTAACTGGTTGTTGTTAATTATAATAAAGGGCTGCATTTCTGCATTGAAGTCTGGTTGAACACGAAACTCTGGCAAATTTCATGGGCAGTATGTCGGGACGATGTCTCCTACAGCTTGGTTTAGGGTTAGTGGCAGGTATAGAGATAGGATTAAGGAAAGAAAGGTAAACTTTGGAAAACACCTAGACATTATCATGGTCTTGGAACTCTCTCAAGCATTCTTTTGCATGTCTAATCCTAGCCCGAATACTAAACCAAATCCCAGGCTGAAGTGTCCATGGAGGAAGTCAGTCAGACGTAATCAGTGCCAGTGTCAGGCAGCCTAAGCATGCTTTAAGATTTAGTTCTATGCCTGATTTAAGATGATCCACTTGTAACCGGATCGCAAGGCATATATTCTTATATTCTTTTAGTATTCATTTCATTAAAGGGGAGGAATGTCAGCTCAGTCCTGATAATTATTTCAATGTTACACATTTCATTTTACACTGCTCACACTCCCCCCTGTTTGTCCATGTCATGTCCTCAAGACAACTTACAGCTGTTGATGAGTTTGAGGTCATTCTTATATGATATCTCTACTCCTTCGGCATACCGTCCACAATGAACCTGAAACCATTCTTATATGGTTATCTCAGCTCTAAGAATGCTAACTCCCACTTTGTCCTATGTCTCTGCCTGTGGGTTACAGAAACTCTTCCTCTCGTTACTGCACCTCTTGGCCCATGAGATATCCTGCCGACATTCGCCAAGTGTAACCGGGTAGCAAGGCATATTCTTAATTCTTTATTAAAGGGGAGGAATGTGAGCTCAATCCTGATAATTTTTCAGATGTTGCACATTATCTTGGGAGATGTGCCACCAGGGATTTTACCAAATTATTGTGAAAGATCTATTTTGAGAAGATCGGCCGAAAAAAACTAACACTAGAAAATTTTCTGCCTCTGCCGGAAATCGAACCCAGGATCTCTTCAGCTTGTAATTGTAAGTTTAAACGTGTTACCACTACACCACATGAACGCTAGCTTCACAGCAATTTAATTCTTAAACACCTACTGCCTGAATCGGGCCCTAACTTTCACGTGTAAGCCTAGTGTTCACCCGTGACCCTGACACATTTTCCGACTGCTCACACACTCTTCCTTGGTAGAGTTTAATGCACTACTGTGGTGTGAATGTGAAGTGCTCTTTCTTAACTGAGTGCATTTTACATGCAAAATTGCCCACCAAAATGTTACATAGTGCACTTCTTTCTTTTGGTCGTGGGAGGCTACCTCAGAAAACGTTTTCAAACGGCAGTTGTTACTTAACTACTATATTTCACACATGAATCTAAGACATATTAATGCACACATCTACAAAGGCATTTTATTTTTCTGAGGTTAATTCTCATTATATCACTCTCAGCGAGAGCCCTTTCTCCTAGCTCCACATATTCTTGAGATTCAAATATTAAAATCCCTGTTGTAATTATGCGCATTTCCGTGTTTCGGATAACTGTGTCATAAAATGTGGTTGTGAAATAACGACTGTATTTTGAGATAAAGATTTCCTAGATCATCAACCACAACAGAAGAAAAAAAAATACGCTGTTCAGCACTTTGGGACCCAAATATGAATGCAAATTAGAAAAAGGCAGTGTGCACCACAGTGCTCCACAACAAATCTACAACTCAAGAGTGGGAAAATATCATGGGACTGTCCCATGGGCTTATGCTGATAGTAAGAGACAGATGTCCAATACTGGAAGTCCAGCACATTTCAAACACAAAATCAAGAATCTGACACACCCAAATTTACGCATACTGAATGGTGGCTGAGAGGGTGTGCTTTGTGCAAATAAAAACCTCTGTTAGCGATACTGTTACTTAACTTAAGCAGTCGAATCTAGCAAGGTTTTACAATAAAAGTAGAGTGATGATAATGAAGAGATGTGAAAGAATGATGACAATGGTGATGACAATGGTGATGACTGATGACAATAAAGATTATGGTTAAGATCCATTCTGTTCCAGTGACATATATATCCAGCACGCTAAACAATGTTGCTGGCCTAACATGCAGATTAACACACAATGACCCGAATCCATTTGTACAAAAGTAATACAATTTATTGGCTTTCACCATGTTGTGAAACAACTAAACTGACATAAACAAGATAATGGTAAACAGTATTTAAAATGCTGATTGAATTTGTTGTAAGCCTTCAAAAATGGACGGACTGCTTATGAAAATGATATAATGATATGAGAGAAAAAAAAGAAAAAGGCTCGAAGCTAATTGTAAGTAGCTGGAAAACACTCGTAACAATAATGGAAAACATAACATGATACATGGCAATAAATATCTGGCTCACAGGGATCAATTCTTGCAACCCCAAAGTAGTCAAACCTGAAGCAGGCAGTGATGCATACTTCCTAGGTGAAGTCAAAGGAGAAAACATCAGAAAAAGATAACAGCAATAATTGTATGTTATACATGTGTACACACTTTATAAAATTCACAGTTCTATACCTCTTCTTTTAACACTCCTGCAGAAATTTTTCATAATATCCTAACCATTCACACCCCTGCAGAAATATTTCATAATATCCTAACCATTTACACTCCTGCAGAAATATTTCATAATATCCTAACCATTTACACCCCTGCAGAAATAGCTCATAATATCCTAACCATTCACACCCCTATATAAATGTTTCATAATATCCTAAATATTCACACCCCTGCAGAAATATTTCATATCCTAACCATTCACACCCCTGCAGAAATATTTCATAATATCCTAACCATTTACATCCCTGCAGAAATAGTTGATAATATCCTAACCATGTACACCCCTGCAGAAATATTTCATAATATCCTAACCATTGACCTCACGTCAGATATTACTGCAGGAGCTGGAGAATGTTTTGGAATTGCGTAACAACTGAGTCATATATATAAGTGGATGGAGTGTTCTGTATTTTGGCTTACCCCTGCTAACTAAAAACATCCCCATGAAAAATGCGTTCAGCATTAGAAGCATCGCTTTTCTTTGGAATAATTTGCACCCTTCCGCATAAACTGTTTTCACAACAAGCATGTTCTAGTGTGCCTTAATTCAGGAGGTAATTTCAGAGCTTCAAGTCTGTTTCTGATCATGGAACCTCTCACAAATGCTGTACTAAATAATATAACATTCACTTCATTGACCAAGCATAATATGAGATACAACCTATGTACAGTAAATGGCATATAGGCGTAGTAGACATCTGCCTTTCATTACTGCCAGTATACAGGCGATAGTTCCAAGGCTGTGAGAATTCAGAGAGAGTCTCCACAATTGGTCAAAAACGACAACACTACTTGATCAGAAATCCGCCTAATCACAACTTTTCCTGTGATTCCCAGGTGTTGCAATTAAGCAGAGTCAACTATATTCAATTGAGAGAGAGAGATAATGAGCAGACACAATCTGTAGCTCACACAAGGTAGGGTAGGGGCCTCAAGCTATGTCACATCATCACTCTCTGTTTCTGTTTCTTCTCTCCATATCTGTCTTTTAAGCATATTTTTTCCTTTCCCTTTCCCCCTCTCCCCTCCTCCCATTCCATTCCCTTCCCTACCTCCTCCTTCCTCCTGCCTTGTTTGAGCATTTTTGAAAAGGGTTTAGGTAGGGTTTTCCCACCAAAATTACTGTTTTGTATTTTCTTGATCTATATTTCAATACTCAAGAAAATATTTTTGCGAAACTATGAATACTGTACCTTGAATTTAAAGAAATAAAAGAAAAAATTGTTGAAGCAAAGAACTATAATCAAATTACCATTCAATTTTCTCAAAAGCAGTTCTGGCAAATATGAGCCCTTCTGTTGGAAAACGGTAATATTTGTTTGTGTCTGCTCCTTCTCTACTTCCTTCACAAGGAATTTGCCAAATGTATACACTATACCAACTTTCCACACTACAAAAGGAAAGCCAGTAATGATGAAATTTATAAAGCTACAAACCATAACCTTTTCACATACTTTTACTTAGACATGACAAGTTTCCTTAAGCCTGAGATAAAGCAAACATTTAATTTTGAATATATAAGGACATGCTTTGTTGAACTTTACAATTTAGCACCTTCTGAGAAAAGTTCAGTAGGGCATGTGACTACTTTTGTTCTTCATAATGTAATGAGGAATTTTTTTAATGTTCATCCGTGAATAAAGTAAAAAGTTTAAACCACAGGAAGGCAGGATATATATAGTAATGCAGTATAAATGACAAAGAAAAATAATATAGCAGACAACCATTAAAACGCAAATAGTTAACCAAAAAGTACTGCTAGAACAAAAGAAAACAAGGAGCTCCATTTAGTTTCCTCTTTTAAGGCTTCTATGTCTAAACTGGAACCTTGTTGAAACCAACCATACAGCTTTGGTACCTCGGAGACCATTGTCTCCTGTAAAAAGAATATTATCAGATCTCATTTTCTTCATGAGAGTAGCAATTTGTTCACATTTACTCTGAAAAAGTAATTTGTTTTGCTCATGATTTTGTGCTGAAATACAAAATATTCGTATCAAAACTTATTGTAGAAAGCTTTGGAATGAAAGACATAAATGATGCAGTATAAATATTTAATATTACACTGTGATGAAATTTAGTAATTTGTTCTTAGTAAAGTGTAGGACTTAGCCCTCTATTTTTTTTCCTGCTTAATCAGTCAGTCAGCAGCCATGTAGGTCTACTGCGTGTATGTGATGCCTTTTGAGATGATGCATAGATGTGAACTGATCATTACATCACTGAGCCATTTCACTCTCCACAGTAGTTTGGCATTAATATGGAAAAGAACCACCTTCCTCCTTCAGCATAAAAATAAAAATTGGATATTTAGTCTACAAGATCTAGCAAGCCAAATATTGAGAATGCTTGTCTGACACAAAAAAAAAAACAAAAAAACTTGCAGCAATACAACATAACTAACCCCTTGACTGCTCTTTTGATGTATGCTGTACGTCATTAAATCTGTGGCAGTCCAGTGCGCTGTTGATGTATGCCATATATAGATATGTCATGCTAAATCACTGTTTTGTTTCATTTATATCTGGACACAATCACACTTTTGAACAGTGAGATTTAGTTCCTCCGAAAGCCAGTTGTTTCTGTTTTTAGGGAATGATGGCATGAGGGGGAAATGCTTGTGTAGCAGCGAAGGAGTGAAGGTTACTTTCTGGTCCTGACATATCACATAAAATATACCCTAAAAGCTACAGAAACAGGAGTACACAGAAAGTGTGAATCAGGATGGTTAATGTAAATTGTATTGATGACTGAAAAAGAAAAGATAAATGGAAAAACAAAGAAGAGCAGAGGTATGTAAAAAGATAAGAAAGACATGTATTGTAATTGGCTAAATGCTGTAGTTGGAATGGTAAAGAAAAACCACATGTTTGAATACTGCAACAGGTTACTTAATTTTATCTGTACGCAGGCTTATACTGTGAATAAGACTTGTATGAAAAAGGATTAATCTATCGCACAAACCATGCACCAACTGTTAAAAAAACTACTTCACTGATCAAGTAGCACGAAGATTATTTATGCTAATATAAAAAAAATGTCAAATAACAGCACTTTCATTTTGGAAAAGCATACAACAGAAAGTAAATGATAAAAATTTCAAAACAGTCAAAATATTCCATCAAATAAGACTGTAAAAATCAATTCTAAAAGCACTCTGTAGAGAGAAAGAAACTGAAAGGATAGTATAAAGATAAGTATCAACAATACTATTTGAATTTCAGACAAAAAGTTAGATGAGTGACAAGAATCTCTGGCCACTTTCATCATTACAATTTCATCCTACATCATAGCAAATGTCAGTGGATGAGGTCTAAGAGACTAAATATTCTAGCCTAAATATTTGGTATCAACACCATGGGTTCTAAGTGTGTTCTACAATGGTACCATTGCCTTGGATGGTTTATAAAACTGATCCATCGAGACAAGAATAAAGGTGTACTGAACACTACTATGAAGAGTGTCATAAAGCGGTAAATATACAACAAAAATTTGTATTTGAAGGCTTTAGACTTGTCTCTCACTCCTTCCCCACTTGACTTCCCTTACACCATATATCTTTCTTTTCATATCTTGCTACTATTCCTTGTCACCTTTGAGAGACTTTAGGCCAACACAATGCATCTCTAGCTGCCTCTGATGGATGCCATCTGCTTTGCAGAATTCTATAAATGCAGCATGGTCATGCAGCTTGTGAGTAGTTTCCATAAACTGTAGACTTTAAAGTCTTGGATTTGTGAGTTTGACTCCTCGACCAGGCAATTTACATTGTGGTGTCCTTGGGAAAGACAGTTTAACTCCTTTTTCCCCAATCCACTTAGGTGTGAATAGTACCTTGGGGGAATGGGATGTGAGGACCAGATGCTGTTCTTGGGCAACTAACAAGGACTGTGATATACATTTGGTTTGTGATAATGTCATAGTATCAGGTAACTTGTGCACCACTGTATAAATATGCATTATCAGGAGTGGAATGTATAACATTGTTTGGCATTGTAAAACACATACCTTAATGGTTCATAAAGGTAGATTTTATCATTTATTTTATCTTCATTAACTATCAGTTCAAGCTTGTTGAGAGCTTTAGAGTCTTTAATCATATTTGTGGTGAATTTTATGGTGCTAAAATTAGTGATGCTTCTATCATGCCCGAGTTTCGAAGTTCTCGCTCTAAAGTGCTGGCTTTGGCATTGTCTCCTTCCCTAGCCTTCCAGTTCAATAACATCTGGTGAACCTGTTGAAATAATACAGTTCATGGTATTACACTGCAAAAAATATAGAAGATATTACAAATGCTACTAAAGCAAGAATCATCAGCCAGAATTAACTGTAACAGACATTATTTCATTCTCTTTTCCACATCTCTCACCCACACAATTCGCCCCTTAAATTTCAAAATCCCCCCTAAAACTATATTAAATGAGTGTCAATCTCCTTCTTTCCTTCCTGTACTCCAGAGTTTGCATTACTTGCGAAAAACCTAAATCCTTCTAAAAATTTACAACCCCCCCACCCCTCCTCAAATTTATGACATGGGGAAAATGTCTCCCCCAACTTGCAAGACCTGGAGAAAATACTGCTTTTCAAACCTCCAACAATGTTAGATGCAAACTGTGGTGTCAGCATGACACACTTCAAACTGTTCCTTGCTGGAGATGTACCACTCATTACATTTTGATAGTAAAATCCACTTAACGCAATTTCTCAGGAGCGTGGAAAAACCCATGATCAAAGGAATTGTGATGATCCAGTGAATTTTATACAGAAATACAACATTCCATTATGTGGAAAATGTTTCCATTAGTCAAACTGTGATCAAGTGGAGTCGACTGTAATATGTGGATTAATAAACAGAAGCTAACAAGGAACAACAGTTTGATGATATATGATTGTACTTAAACTAGCCTAGAGGCCTGCCAATGGCATAAATATATTGCAACAGAAATTCATATTTCTTCAATACAAAATCCTGTTCTGCTGGATACACATTACTCTTGAAATAATGCATTGTCAATTATGCAAACATCTATCAGCCACTAAATAAACAAATTGCTGTAACCTGTTTGTATGAGCTCCCCGGGTTGTTAGCACGCAGACTTTCAATATCATCAGAGAAAAACCCAAGACGATTCGCAACCAAGTCCCAGTCTTTCCTAGAAACAAGAAAGCCATGCAAGTTACTAAAGGTTCATTTTTGTTTGGTTTAATATTTTCCAGGAAATGAGTGCTAGTTCAGTAGGATTTCATTGGAAGTTGAGGTCACACAGACATTTTAGTACTTCAAGATGCTTAAAAATGAGCTGTGCAAGTGACAGTAAAGAATGATCTGGTTTCCCTTATTATTCAGACTTAACCTTTTGCCACAGATTTTGTGCTTATACATTTCAATTCATTGCTCCAAATAGTGCTTGGAAATTCATGTATGTCCCTGAAGCAGCATTTTTGTGTTGTATCTGATGCAGCCCTACATCTTATTTCCTAGGCAATTAATTACTCCTACACTAATAGATGCAACATGGCTGTGTTTCTGCTGGAATGGTGTGAAGCCATAACTCAAACAAACCCTACTACAAGCTAATGAGCCCACGACAATTTGTTAACATTAGCACTTGAAAAATATGATGTAGCGAAGGGTTTAAGTACACAATATAACAAATCATATAACAGGGATCAAAGGATTACTGGTGCAATTGTATTTCTTCTCTCTTCAGTCTGCAACTGTCCAAATCAGCAATGCATGCAGGGAGGCCTGCAATTACCACCCTGAACACACTGATGGTGTGTGAAATACTAATGCTTTACTTTTATGTCAGAAATGATCATAAAATCAAGTAACATTCAACAGAAACTATCCTTGCAACTTCTTCACCAATGTATTACTTATATTAGTGTAGAATGTTGCATTTCACAAATTATTTCATGTGTAATTCTAGTCAAACCAGGTCCGCTGGTCACCTATACATTGTGACCATTACCTGCAATGGCAACAAGATTCAAGGAGGATCGTAATTTTTTCCAACTTTTGACCTCTGAATGGCAACATTTTTCTAATGTGACCATGACCACCTGTTCTCAAGCCCCAGATGGTACAAAACATAGATAAAAATACTAAGTAGGGTAAGCTGGCTAATATAAGTTGGCTAAGAAAACTCACAAGGGCCATTCAATGATTTTGTGGCAAAGCCCAGAGTTCAAAATGTTGTTTTTTCTGACAGTCCCAAGCTTGCAACCAAAATACAATAACTTGAAACCTAGAGGGGAAAGGCTTCCTTTATAGCTTGATCCAAGAAATCAATTTGTGTATTGCGACCACCTATCTAAGGTGACTGATTTCTTGAGAACAAATTATAGTGGTTGCCATATGATATCACATAGTACTAAATTGTAAATCTGATTCTGATGACATTACCTGAGTCTGAGGAATTCAGAAACTAAAGATTCTTGACATTTTACTACTAGAACTTTGGTCTCATCATGCTTAAAAATTTATTGCATAAGATGACATTTATTGTACACATTTTTTCTTTTTTCACAAGGTTCTGATTTCATGAAAAATCGGAAAGGCTTTTCATAAGAACTTAATTTCGTGAGCCCTGCATGATGGTTTTCTTATGGATGGATGAGTCCAAACATCTAGCGTCATCTGGAGAGGAGAGATATTTCTAGACTTCCTAAACTGGCAACTCTACTTCGTACTGATTAAAATGGAAAATTCTATATTACAATCTACATTCTGCAATTGATTTTCACTTCCTTTTCCCTTGTGGTTTACTGTCTTCCTATACAACTTATTTACTATATAGCAGTAAGCCCTTCAAAACTTTATGAACAGAAAGTTTTTCATGAAAAATAATTTTTATTAACCTACTAAGCTTGCCAAAAAGAAATCGGTTCTAAAAGTGGTATCAAAAAATCTTAATTTTGTGGACTACAGTGCAATACATTAACATGGTTCATATGTACCATAATCTATGACTTTGTTACTGTCCTTAACTGCCACATTAGTGGGTGTGACCTGTATAATGAGCTACAGCATGTCACTGCACAGAAATAATACTGTTGTAAGTGTTTAAAGTCATGCAAGAATTTACGGCAGTATTATTTCCGGGTGATATCATCACAATCCATCTCCTCAGCCCACGCAGTGGCCTGATGGGGGGAGGAGGGGGACTGTGGCAAAGAGAGAGATGGGAATAAAAGGATGGAAGAGCCAAAAGAAGGCTTGAATTTTTACTTTGTCACCAGAAATAGCAGCAGCTGATGTCAAAATTTTCAGAAAATAAGATCTTTAGAAGAGTCTTTGCTCTGTGAGGAAGTTGCTTTGTTATTCATTCTAATTTCTGTACTCTTGTTAAAATGCTTGACTTTTTCAGATCTGATTTTCTTTTTTAATTTCTGTCATCCCTGAGTCATTGTGAACAAAACTGTCCCACATTAAGCTCAAAATTTGAAACTTAGCAATGAATGTAGATTACCGGGATAGATGGTCACCAAGTTAGATACAGAATATGTCATGTCTTTTCAACAAACCTGTGTATTTTTTCAGCAACTTCCTTCAGAATATTGTCAGAAGGAACCTGAGAGACATACGGGCTTGGTGAATGGAAGTCTGCCTGGCTGCTGAACTGTAAGTTGCAACAAGACGCAAAAAAAAAGTAATAAGCATGCTATACATTAAATCTTGAAGACAGACACAAATCAGAGGAGGTAGCAATTGCTGAGCAAATGGCTGATAAATATTGTCAGTGTTGAAATGTAAGTTTGCTCATCATTTGCTAAGTCAATGTTGTATACAGTCCACCCTAGCTCTTACATATTATGCCAATTTCATAGACGGGTGGACTGCAGAAAATGTGGACGGAATGTTTTCCCAAGGCATTTACAATATGACCATTATCAAGAATCAAACCCACGCTCATTAGATATTAAGTTCAAGGCCATAACCATTCGGCCATGCTGCTCCACTATAAACAACAGTAGCTGGAGCTACTCATACGTAAAATTACTTGTTGTGTAGAACATGAGGACATTCTGTTACTATCACAGTCTTGTTTGGCTATCTTACTGACCTTTAAATATTTTCCTTTTCTTTATTTATCTCTTTCTATTCTCTGGCACAGTGTTCTCAATCTTTCAAGACACTTCACATTCCACAATCACCCGAAAATGTCATTCTGATAACTGGGCCCAGCTATACTTATACTAAGTCCAGCTGTAGTGTATTTTAGATTTAAGAAAAATACATTCATCTCACTCCTGTAAGGAACTTTTTGTGCAAGGCCATGCAATGTTCTGTATTTCATTTTGGTAGTCCATATCCATATTTCATATATCCATGACATAAATGAAATCAGTAACATAGTCATTGATGATACTCATTATGTTTTGCTCTGTTTTACTCTCCGCACTGTTTTAAAAATTCAGAGAAAGTAAGTGCCTCTTTATGAAAATACAGAGAGTTACAGAGATTTGGCAGAAGCTATGTCAGTTACTGCAGAATGGCCTACCACTAATACTATTACAGCAATTATTTCTAACAACAATAAATGCCATGCAACTTTTAAACTACCCTTAAAATAAAAAGATTGAAAAAGAAAACCCAAGACAAAATAGAAAATTTACATCCCTGAAGACTGTAACTGTAACCAAACCAAGATTTTATAGGTCATCTTTTATGGTCATCAAAGCAGCATCAGGGACATGGGCTCTTGGAAAAAGGTACTAACCTCTGGCAAGTTCCTGTGAACATTTTCTCTCATTTGCTCTGGAAGAAGGTGAAAGTTTAGAATATTCTGTGTTTGAGCTCGGGGCAAGCCAACCACAGCATGCACAAAACTGCTCTCATCCAGCTGACCTGTGGAATACCATACAAGAGCTGCTAAATCCCTGCTCTTTGTTAAGGATATGCACTTACAGCACTGCACTGGTGCTCTCTGAAGTCACACTGCTGAACCACTTCCTCAAGATTTTGTCTTTCCATCTTCATGAAAACAGAGTATCCACAAAACCCTGCCATCTCCAATCCCTTCTATAGCAGCTTTGCCCAACTGAACGTCTATTTCACTTACTTTAACACTGTGCTTAGCCAAAGGGATAGGGTCCAAGTGCTCTCTAATTGAAAACAACACCAACAAATAAATGAAAATAGAGTTAGAACTAGTGAATGACACGCATGCTGACACCTGTTTTGTACTTTATTAACTTTTCCTATCTTGAAATTTAAAATCGTGTACTATCATGTCATCACATACAATTATCTCTGGGGACTATTTTCCATTGCTTGTATAGATACTTTTGGTGTGCAATATCCCACTGAAACTGATGTTAATACATTGATATGCTATGAGGCATTATTATGACATTTGATCAAAGCCAAGATCAAAATGGCTTCATCAATGGACATGTTATATCCCGAAAAACCACAGCGTAACAGTTATTCAAAATTCCCAGTTTTTTGGGGGGCCACCAATAGCTACTTTAACAATTCAACAAGTTTAACAAGTTCATTAGTCTCAAACCCAGACTGCAACTGTGGTACGTGAGCAAACAACAGAATAAACAGACAACGGGACAGTGCACGATACAGATAATAATAAAGCTCTAACAGGAATCACATATATAACAACTAAATAATGAACACACACACTTTTACTTTCAGTCACAGTTACTCCCATTCTTCGCATATCATTTAGCACTTGGACCAGCACACTGCAAACAACCATTACAATTTGTGAAATAGTTCCTGTAAAATTATTATATCAAAGAGTGTTGTAACGCCTCAGGAATCAAGGTCATCTTGCCATATTTATATCAGTTTTAACTAATGACTTGGACTGATCATTTTTAGTAAAACTTCAATGGTACAACTTCAGTGCCACGGTTGTTAGAAGCTTGTGTCTCTACTCTCAAAAAGTTCCTTAGCAAAATGTATGGAATAACTCAACTAACCTTTTCTTGACACGTCTACAGCATTGAAGAAAATGTTTGTGATTCTCTTAATCTCTTCCTGTGGAAAAAAAAATCCAACAGCTGACTGAAGAATCATATTAAAACTTTTTCAATATATCGGAGGTAAAGTAACTTTTGCCATCCTCATGATTTTTCCCTCTGAGAAGAAAATTCAACATTTTATTCAAGAGTTCCCTTGATCCTTTTCACCACTGGACAGCTTTATGTGTCATTAGCTATCATGTTAGCCAGTAAAACTTAAAGACTAAAGCACCAACAAATATTATGTCACAGACGTGACCCTAAATTGTAAACATGCTAATCACTTTTTAGCATAAAAAGGGTAAAATTATTACATCATTTTCATCTGGATAAACCCGTTTGAGAATTTTTTGGAAAATCTCTTTTGGGATTGGGCTGCCATTGTTCAGCATCTGAAAAATAGCTGAAATGAAAAGAAAGAGACAAATATTATTTGAAAAAGACAATAGTGGAAGGCCTCATAAAAGTCAACGAACTCAACTTGCTCACAGAGCATACTGAGCAGGTACATTTTCTATAACATCACTAGATAAGTTCCTACCCCATTAGAAAAATCTGTTTTCCATCCTTTTCACTTTTCCTGGCATGTGAACCAACTGTTCACCTCCTAGGTGCCATTTGTATTTGGTCTGCTTTCATTATACTGGGGGAATAAACTCAGCTTCAGTGTTTCTTCAGACCATGCAATCGCATGATTTGCCCTCAAAATCCATCCCTAAAACTACACTGAACACTTGCCGATCTCCCCCTCTATCCTGCACCTAAGGTTTGCATTACATGAGAAAAGCCTAAAATCTTCTAAAAATTACAAATCTCTTCTCAAATTTATGACAAGAAAGGAAGGTCTCCCCCAACTCATTGGACTTGGAGAAAACACTGTAGCTTATGAAGGGCAAATGTCTACAAAAGAACAAAATGCTCGTATTAACAATGTCAAAACTCACTACTGTTGCCTTAGGTTCTCTAACACTTACCTCTAGCTTTTACCTGCAGCTCTTGACTTTCACACCATTTCAATGCTCGCAAAAAGGACTCAAAGGACACTTTGCCATCTGAGCTCTTAAAATACTTAAGAATCTGAAATTCACAGAATTTACTAGGACATTAATAAGATCAAAAATACTCTTACTTATGTTCATAGAGAACAATTACAGTCTCACCCAAGAAAATTTGTAAAAATTAACTAATCACTTATAGAAACACAGGAATCAACAGCTGTCTCCGAGTTTATCAATTTCACAGAAATGGTCTGGACTATTTTTTTTTTTTTTCCTTAGGAGTTATTCTCAAAAGAGAATTTTTATATTAAATACGACATAACATAACTGCTCTACAAATGAATAATTTCTGTCCCATTTTTGGGACAGGGAAATACATAAGGAACATTAGGAAACTGCCTATTATTGTGAACAAGTGTGATAAAATGATACAAGGCCCCACTGTTATTGAATCCCATCGAAAAAAGTGACTGAACTAACTGAACAGTCAATGCCAGGTGGCCAAAATCATGGGGTTCAACTCACATTTTTAACAAATACATCAGCTGACAACTTGGGTGAAGCCAAAATCTCTTGTGTAAGGACACCATCTTGGTTTGCTCCCATCTGCTGGAATCTCAGCCAAAGCCGCTCAACTTCAGCAATGCTCACTAGTTGACAAAAAATGTCATACCGTATTAATGTCTGATTAGTTTGATATCAAAACTGGGGGAAAAAATACAGATTCTTATCATTACAGTACTATTTTTTACCAGATGCCAATGTTGATAGAGTGATGAGAAATGCTCCCTAATCTGATGAAAATAATCATCAATATTGCATTTCATTCCCATCTATATCAATAAAACGCCTCAGCCAAATTTGTGTCACAGATTTCTTGAGAACCACGTAACGTAAAAACATGCGGTTTTCACCTAAATTCGTAGAACAATACACAAAAAGTAACAATACACATCACTCTTCTTTATCTTTTTTACCTTTTTTAAAAAAAAGAATGAGTATAGCAACGAAATACAATCTCCGATAGATCTTTTAAATCCGCCCGATTCGCCAATCGTCCAACTTTTTCACGGAGTCTAATGCATTCGTCTATGATGCCTTTCGGTGCGTTAGGTATTCTTTCGCCGCTGGTGCATTGCCTGCCTGCCCATTTGTAAAATGGGGTGTTAGTCTTGTGGTGATATAATACTGTACTGCTTCTTTTTGTTTTATTATATACAGGCTTCTTCACTTGCACAGGGATGATAATATAATCTATGTCTTTAAACATTAAAATCATACATGTACTTAGTTTATGAGTTCACAAAATTGGGATCTGATACTAGAGCAGACCCTCACGCAAGATATTTATTAAGTCCATTCCCATCTCCCTTCCCCCTCAATCACCAAAAAGAGTCTCCTTTTGGAGCCCTCCTTCCTTATTTACCTCACACCCTTCCTTCTTCACAAGTTTTGCCCAACAATGAACTTCCATAACATGAGGTAGTAAAACAAACCCATCAAGGAAGTTTGAAGTGCTGATAGGCAATAACACTTTCAGATAAGCTGCTCTTGGCATGCCATGACATCTACAATGTCACATATTAGCTGCATTTGCACTATTTACATGGGATACCTTTTCATGATAACAGTGGCCTGATACTGATATCTGCTCAGACAAATTGTCACCACAGATATCAAGCTGTGTGTGGTGTTCTTCGATAAGACCAAACTTTGATCAAGGTAATATTGCTCATTTAAGTACATAAACATCATGTGCTCAATCTAATATGATAAGTTATCAGTTTCATTCTCTATCTAGCATATCTTGCCTTCTTCCCCCCATGTCTACATGTACATTATTTACAATGACTGTTCATTTGCTGTAAAACTCATGAGAGAATTTTAGACTGCAATCACACAATGCATTATTATAACGAGACTTTATTTATGATTTCAAGTATTCTTATGCCATATTCATTAATAACCAGGACAAACAAAAAAAAAGGGCGGAGGGTTAGAGAAGGAAAACAGAAGTACAAGAAGGGAAATGTTCTCATCCTCATTTTTGATAGCTTCATATTATAATAGTCATACACTATATACTATGACCAAACCCCATCCCCAACTCTTCTGAAAGCTAGCATCAGATTTGTTTGTGCTTTGATGGTGACATGGGAGGTATTAGTATTGAACTTGTGCAGCTGCCTCACAGACAGGGGACTAACAATCTTTAAAGTGAAACAATGTGACGACCAACACTAGGTCACACGGCAAAGGCATGGCAGGGAACACAGGTGCCAAGCACTCCTAGCGTAAAATCCATGCTGTGACAAAGATATACTTAGGATGGAGGTGTTGCTCTGGCCCTGCAACTCAAACAAAACCACTGGAGTAACACAACACATGACCTTTGACCCTTCAAAGCACTAGCGGATACTTTCATTTTTTTTTTTTCATTTTAAGGTATCTTCTAAACATATAATCCCAGAACACTGACACTTTATGTATTTTCCAGGTTTCTCATATCATTGTCACACAAGCAATCATACAAATAAATAAGCAGTACTTTTTAAAAATTGGAAGCATTCAAGGTACCTAAATTATCCATACCCTTTATAGAGAACTTCTTAGGAGACATTCTTGGGAAAAAGAAATGGACTCATACTTTACATAAAGTAAATTTACTGACACCCCATTCTGGGCATTCATAAATATCCTAATGCAGCCCACTTTTAAAAATAAAATGAAGGGTGTGGGTACCTTAATGCCCCACAATGCCTTCTAAAGGTAGCCAATAACAAAGCCTGGAATGGTTAAGAGTTGATCTGGATCATGCAGTCTGTGCTTTGACAAAGTTTCATCCATCATATCACTGAGTTTACAAACAAAATTCGAGGGGTGCCTGCGCAAAGGCCTTAACTCCCTTATATAATTCATATAATGATACGGTCTCTGCGCAGGCACCCCTCGAAATGGAGATGAAAGCCCAAGGCCAAACAGGCAAGGTTAACTTGGCCACTTAAAAGGTCAAAATGATAACCCATTTGAAGACAATCTATGAAGTAAATCAAGTTTGTGACCTCACATGTCAGATGACAATACCATACTAATTTATCACTACTGAGCCTTTTCAGACTTGGTCCAAAATGTTGTTCACAAGATCAAGGCCAATGTTGATATGTTAAAAGATTAAATGCAGCAATATTTCCCCACCAAACTTGCAGTTACAAACATACACCCCAGATGCTTTTGTTTGTCATCAAAACATTCCTCTGCGTTATCTCACAAGTGTGAAAAATGACTGGGGCCACTAGGAAAACATAGCGCGAATGACATTCCATGTAATACAGTTGGACCTCATGAACTAATGAACATTTGGAGATCAATTAATATTTCAAATTTTAAGAGGCACTGAAGTTCATGAGTAAAAACTGATGTCAGGACTAGGGTATGCAAGTTCTTTGTGTACATAAGATTTGAAGTTACACTGTGTGTAGTTTAATGTCACTGTCACTTCTCTCCCTCCCCTTTCCCAGCATTAACTCATTTACACCAAAGTCAAGAAGGGATAGGAAGTTAACTGTCCTAAGGACACTACAATGTCAGCTGACTGACCCAAGAGGTAAAGCTTATAGACCTCAGATATGACAATCTATGGGGCAAAACCTAGAGATCTCAGACATGACAATCTGAACAATCTAAGAACATCTCACAAGGCATATGGCGTGGCTTCTCTCAATAATCAAATACACTCACGCTCAGTTGAGATGGCATGAGCTGTGATCCAGTTAGGTTTGCTAGGGTGAGAGTACTTCGAGACAGCAACTTCAGATTTGGGCTCTATAACAAAACTGCTGCTATATACTCCCATGGTTCAGTAGTGGCTGTGGGTCTCATATATGTCTGAAAGGACAATTAAACTTTCATTGTTTTTTATGATTCTGCATCAAGACAGAAAATCCAGAAAACTCTACATGCAATTGCAGAGTGTTTTTCCAAAACTCTTTTATGCATTTTTTTTGAAAAATGAGATGGTGGTGTATTCAAAGATGTATTTCTGTGTTAATTCATTCAAACCTTTATCGAGCTCAAAATCTGCACTCTTTCAAATTTTACGTCATTTAAAAGTAAATAAAATTATATGCATGAAGAGCAATTACCTTACTGTTGTTTCCCTTTAATAAAAAGATATTCAGAGACCACATTCCGAGTTTTGGAAACCACTCTTCAATCATGAATGGAGATATTTGGATAGAATATAAATAAATATAACTTGTGCTGTCACTTAAGACAGTTGTCCTGAGATTATCACCATTAAGGAAGGATGATGCAAAATTGAACTCTCTGAGGGTATTTTTGCACAGAAATTCCAATGCACTTCTGTGGATTAATTGTACTCCATACTCTATACGGAAAATGCTGTATCTCCTTTTAAATCAGTCTCTATTGGAACTGATTGATAAAGAATGGTTTATTAGAGTAGAAATAAATTTTAGACTTAATTGTAAACACAGCCTCTTCTTTCTCATTATCTGACCCCTCGAAAAAAGAGAATATGAATTCCTAATTCTAACCAAAAGAAAATACAATGATTACAGTATACCAACATTAAAAATTTCCCCTAAGGCCCTGGGACCTTCATCCGTTGGTAAAAAGGGCATGTAAAAGAGGGAAGGAGGAAGGTCATAAAGATCTATTCCATTTTTATTTTAGCAGTAGGAGTAGGACTGTAACCTCCCTCAATTTTTCCTGCTGCCAACATGCTGATGGCTACAGAATCATTCGGAAGTGCAAACTTCCCAATTAACTTTGCTCCACTTAACCTCACATTAGTAGGAACTTAAAATGATGTTCCAGTTAATGCCCTTTTAATGATTTTATTTCACATTAATAGGAATCGAATTCACCCATTCTATCAATTTCTCTTCTCTATATAAATAGATCTATTTATTCAACTGCTAATTAAGCAGTCAGAATTTTTATTTACCATGTACTAACAATCAAGAATTATGACCCATCTCTTTTAACCCTTGTGCGTTGATCTTAATAAAAAATTCCTCCCAGAACATAGACCGAGTCAGTCGCCGAGTCATATAGTCTAGTCTAAATGTGTACCATGTTTGTTGGTTTCGTGCTCAGGAAAATTGTTCACTGTTGCAAGAAAATTACAAAGATAATATGCTGCATCACTTCACTGGATGTCATTCCAGTGGTTACGAATGATGTGGCAACATATTTCAAGCGAATGGAAGCAGAATTATTGTGGCAACTGCCGCTGTGAGTACTGTGTAATGTGGACAATCTGAATCGACTTGTTTTTGTGTTAACAGCAACACAATACGCTGTGACAATTGATATTATTTAGCAGGAACAAAATTATGTCCTCGCACTTAACAGGAGGAATTCCATATGTGTGCCAGAAAGATTTCCGCATGGAATACATCAAACCGACAACATACCTAACCCTAACCCTAACCCTACTCTAACTCTAACCCTAACCCTGACACTGGGTTAGGGTTATGGTTAGGGTTAGGGTATGTTGTTGGTTCGGTGTGTTGCATGCGGAAATCTTTCTGGCACACATATGGAATTCCTCCCCACTTAACATTTCCCTGCCAGAAATAGTTATTATGTTGTAAGATCTAATCTAGATATATGCTGTTCCTTATGCATTATGCTAGAAAAATACCCCTCTCTTCGTCAGGTGGTGGCTGCCATAACAGGAAAAGGTAAACAACTTCGTTGGCCCGACACTTTCCGGAACTCCAAAAACCAAAGATTCCAAAGAGACGTTGACCTAAAAATAACAGCCAATGAAGGGATTCCTCCGGTGAGGCAATGTTACTTTATGACTTCCTGACGTAGCTGGCCTACCCTACTTAAAGTGTTATATGACGTAACGATGCCACCTCCACAACTATTAATCAACAAACAAATTGAAATCAGTGAAGTCACGGGACCGGACAAAAGATTTGGAGAATGGTCCACGACACTGACACAAGACCTACAAATACAATCACAAATAATGCGTTCGAAGATGTTACATATTACTGGGAGTCTGAATCATTCTCTTTGAGATCCTGTGGGGAAACCCGTGTCGTTTTAAAATCTAACAAGACCTATTCCTGTTTGATGACTCGTGGACCTTAGTCCTTGTACTTTTGTGGGAACAGGACATGGCAAATGCCTATAAATAAGAATACTATAAATTAGTGTACGTGTATCCTTGGTCCATCTCGCTGATGTTCTTTGTCAACCTTGGGGTGAACTATACTGTGTAAAGTGACAGTCAGTTTACAATTTGTTTTTGCTGAGGCAGCCGTTCAAACTAAGACAAGTAAGACAATGTCGAACACCTTCAGATAATTACTAGACCTAATTTATCCACAAAATATGTGGGCTAGACTATATCGTCTGTGAATCACTTTTTTAAATGTTTTTTTTTTTTTTTTTAAAGGAAATCCACGACTTTTCGACTGTTGTAGAAATTGCGCACCAAAGTATTTAACACTATGTTTTTTCCTGCGGTGACTACTGATATCGGTAAAACTTGATATAAAAATACATCAGTACTTACTTTACCACCAGATTTCACACAAGTATCTAGAACACATCGATGCACAGACTTGCAGAGGCGTTTCAATATTTATGTCTCAATAATATGTTCCTTGGAAGCAAGGAAAAGGGCTGTCTTTCAAATCATATACATGACTGTGATGAAAATTAAAGTTTGAAGAATAATATTCCAGAAAAATAAAATGCCTCTGTAAATATGGGTATTAATGTCTCTTAGATATAACAAGACTAACACCCCATTTTACAAATGGGCAGGCAGGCAACGCACCAGCGGTGGAAGAATACCTAGCGCACGGAAAGGCATCATAGACGAATGCATTAGACTCCGTGAAAAAGTTGGACGACCGGCGAATCGGACGGATTGAAAAGATCTATCGGAAAGTGTATTTCGTTGCTATCACATTCTTTTTTTTTAAAAAGGGTTAATAAAATAAAGAGGACTAATGTGTATAGTTACCTGTCGTGTAAATGTCTACGAATTTAGGTGAAAACCGCATGTTTTTCGTTGCGTAGTTCTCAAGAAATCTATGACACAAATTTGGCTGAAGCGTTTTATTAATATAGAAGATATGTGTGAAATTTGATCATGAAGTAACAATTATATTTTGAGTCAAAATAAAAATGCGTCTGTAAATGTGGGCATTACAATGTCTTAGTGTGAGCAGTCGGGAAGTGTGTTAGGGTTACAGGTTTACACTAGGTTCGGACGTGGAAGTTGGACCGGTTCAGGCAGTAGATATTTAAAAATTAAATTGCTGTGAAGTTAGCGTCCTTGTGGTGTAGTGGTAACACGTTCAGACTTGCAAGCTGAGAGATCCTGGTTCCATCCCCGGCAGGGACAGAAATTTTCTAGTGTAGGTTTTTTCGGCCCTTCTTCTCAAAATTGATCATTCACAGTAATTTGGTAAAATCCCTGGTGACACACTTTCTTAGAATAATATGTAACATCTGAAAAATTATCAGACTAAGATCACCTTCCTCCCCCTTAAATATAAGAGGAAGAATACTATACTGTATTGCTTTGCCACCCGGTTACTCTTGGCGACCTCGGCAGGATGTCTCATTAGGGCCTTCGGGATGCAGTAACGAGAGTAGAGGGTTCTGTAACCCATAGGCAGAGACATAAGACAAAGTTGTAGGTAGTATTGTAAGAACTGAGATAACCATATAAGAATGGCCTCAGGTTCATTGTGAGCAGTATGCCGATGGAGTAGAGATATCATTATAAGAATGACCTCATAATCATCGACAGCTGTAAGTTGTCATGAGGACATGACATGGATAAGCAGGGGGGAGTGTGAGCAGTCGGGAAGTGTATTAGGGTCACGGATGAACACTAGGTTCGCACGTGGAAGATAGGAACCGATTCAGGCAGTACGCATTTAAGAATTAAATTGCTGCGAAGTTAGCGTCCCTGTAGTGTAGTGGTAACACGTTCAGACTTGCAAGCTGAGAGACCCTGATTCGATCCCCGGCAGGGACAAAAATTTTCTAGTGTAGGTTTTTTTCGGCCCTTCTTCTCAAAATTGATCATTCACGGTAATTTGGTCAAATCCCTGGTGACACACTTTCTTAGAATAATATAGTAACATCTGAAAAATTATCAGACTAAGCTCACCTTCCTCCCCCTTAAATATAAGAGAAAGAATACTATACTGTATTGCCTTGCCACCTGGTTACATTAGTATAAAACCTGTTCATCAAATAACATTAATAACTATAGATAACTTAAGTTTAACATTTCCTGAGATCACCACCTACACCAGAGAAAATTGCACTTTGCAACACTTTGGTGCACAATTTTACATGCGCATCACCTCCTTGATTAAGAAGATGAAAATTAAAACGGGCGACTTTTAGTTGTGAGCACCCCCATATGCGTGTCGGGGATGCCCCACGGCGGAAGTGAGTGAACTGTGTAGGCTAATCGATCCATGGGGCTTGGTCGTGTGGGTTTGGCTATCTGTGTCGTGGTCGGAGGGTCACGAACTTAAATTTTGCTAGTTAGCATAATTAGACTATATCTGTTCTACTTTTCTGTTCAGTTATACCAGTCTATTCGTGTAGGCGAATCCAGCACACTTTTCAGGTAGTCAAGAGCCAAAAGCGCCAGAAAACCTGCCATATATCTGCATTCGGAGGTTAGTGGATGTGTTATGTTAGCCCACGCTCATTCATTTGGTTCAGTGTTTGTCAAAAGTGTTAGATATTCATTCATTCAGTGTTCATGTGCACCTCGAGTCAAGCGGTCAATTAGACTATGAATGAAACGGTTTTATTTGGCCAATATGTGATTATGTCCGGCAGTATTTTATTTAATAACTGTGAATATGAAATGTTATTAAATATGCTAGTTATGGCCAGCAAGTCCTTAAACTTGCTACAATGGTGTACGTGACTGACACACTTTCGTCAATGGCGCCCATGCGGCGTGAACTTGAACTTGCAGCTGGTTGTTATAAATAAGTGTCGTAACTGGCCACTCGACGAGCCTAGGTTACGACAGTTATCGGCGAGGTCTGTGGATGTTCTTGACCTTGACCCAGTGTGGCCTCAAGACGTCATTGTTAAACTGGTTCGACTTTTCGGTACAATCACGGAATAGGACCGATCTTGTAGCTAAACCAATGACTAAATGAACTGTATCAATGCAAGAGCGGTCCTGTCCCATGAGATAACCGACTTTTTTGTGAACTTCTTTGACTAATAATGACTAAACGAGCTAGCCTAACAAGACGACTAGACTAGACCAAGGGCGTTTTTAAGTAAGTGTCCACATGCCGATAATCCTGTACAGTAAGCCTGTAGACGAGAGTGAGTGGACCACAACATAGTCTAGTATGAATCTTATTTATTTATTAGTCTAGTCTATGTCTAACTCTAGTCCAGATTAGTCTATATCGTCGTTATATATCGTTATCGACTAGACCTAGGCTAGTAACTCGGCATATTCTGAAGATTAATTAGGCTCTAGTCTAGATTAGGACAAGCCTAGAATCTAGGCTAGGTCTTAAATAACCTAAACGTAGATCTAAAGGGGAAGTCTAGATCAAGAACTAGAGCTGGAATATCGACTTCATCAGCATGGGATATTTCCAATATAGTCTATAGGCTCACTGTGACTGTGAGTGAGGGCTGAGGAAATGTAGTGGGTTTTTCCAGAAACTGGTTTACCTGGTACATTCCTGAGAAAACTGCTCAGTTCATGAAGTTGTTAACATACATGACTTTGCATCTAGATCTAGACCTAGATCTAGATCTTTTAATCTTAAAGTAAGAGATTTTGGAGATTTTAACTTTCTCAGAAAGGGTGAGATGGGTGAAACTAGAGGGTATAAATTTCTTGCACCTCATCAGCATTGGCTTGCACAGGTCAGAATTGTCAGGCTAGATGTTCTCAGCTACTCACAAGAGTTCAGTTTAGCAGAATATTGCGTAGACCAGTTCTGCAGTAAGACAAAACTTAATATCTGCTCTATATCATCTGATCATTGTAGGCAAAGCAATAAACCATTAATGACCTTGATATTTCCCAATTAGCAATCAACTGATCAAAGCTAAAACCCTTTACAGCCTGTTTTTTCAGTTTCTTTTCTTGGGCACTTCAGCTCAGTCACCCACATCATAAAAAGTGGTCATTTTTGCAGCAGTAAGTTTCACAGTGTTATTGTGAAAAGAAGAGCAACTTGGACAATTTGGTGTAGTTTGAACTGTAGACATTGTTAGTATGTGTAGGTTTGCCAGTAGGATAGTGTTGGCTGGCCTGTGTAGTTTACCAATTGCTGTGAACAGGTGAACCTGAGTTCATTTGTAAACTGGGATAATTCTGACATGATTTATAATAGTCATCATTAATTTAGAACAAGTGAACACTATCCTTACTTAGTATTTTGATGCATTGTAAGGATTATTTTCTTTTCATCAGGCCATGTGGCTAGATAGCCTCATCTCACATTTTGGTTATTAGCATTAGCAGCTTAAGAATTTGTCATTGGAATTTGCTAAGCCTCATTATTTTTCTGACAGAAATCCTTGCATTATCCAGAAGCTACATAGTGACGCACCCACACAGTGCAATGGCCTTACGTGAGGCAGAGATTAGAGTGTCACAGCTTGAGAGTGCCATCAAACGTTTGGATTCCGTGAAGAAGCATCTGAATCGCAATGCATCTGATGTGAGTCTTTATCTTTATTGTTTGAAATACTGTATGATGCAAAAAGACATACAATTATTTCGTCCCTCAATTTGTCATGTCATCCCAAGCTACCGGGTATGCAGCAGATGAATGCATGGCATAATTTTTGCATCATGGAAAGCATGGGTCAGCACGTAAAATTGTATGAACAGTCGCAGGGTTCTTTGCAACATAGCCAGTGTATGTCCAACACGAAACTGTCTGTCATATATCTCTCTCTTGTTTTTGGTAGTGGAGTATCTCTTTGTGTTAACATGGTGAGAACAGTGAATTCTGTTCTGCCCAAAGTTCTAGCAATTACTAGTAACATGCCATTAACCTTTTTTGTCGTTTTTGCAAAGTTGCAGTAGTTGCAGAAGCTCGAAAGAAATTAAGCAGTTTAGAATAATAAGTTGCAGCTTTGTTTTCACAGTAACTTTTGAGCCAAAGACAAGCACAGTCAAATCTCTAAAAATTTTCAATTTAAGTCCTCAGTGAGATATGGGAAAGGTGTATTTATTATTGAGGTATACTTAATATTGCAGTCCACTTGAATAATAATAAAAATGACTGATACTTTGATAAGCAATCTGTGCATGTGAAATTCTTATGTAATTAGAAGGTATATATTTAATATCAATATCAAGCTTGTTGTATAGTTTAGAATGAGACAAGCAAAATATTTTAAGGGATATGGGTGTTTGATGAAGACTTTCCAAATGTTTTAGATCAAAGGAGAGATACATGCCAGTGTAAGCCGCAACTTGGAGTGTCTGAGAGGGCGTGAGGTCAGCTTACTGAGCCAAGTGGATCAGGTGCTTGGTGTGAAGGAGGAAACACTTCAGCACCAACAGGCCAGGCTCAACCAAGCTCTTGGTGTACTCCAGACTGGACTGGCCATGGTCATGGATGACACTGCATCAGAGAAACAGTTGGCAGACACACTGGAGAAGTAAGCATTATCTCTGTAATCAGAATTAATACATCTCACATTTCAGCCAGCTTCATAGCATTTTGTGGATGTCTCTTTTTCTTTTCTGAAGCAAAGAAATACAGTGGACCCTCTGAGAAAGACCCTCTCATTTACGATTTCCTCTCAGTTATGACCTAAAATCTCATAACGGATTGGTTTTTCAAAAAGAAAGACCTCCGTGTAGCGACTTCCTCAATAAAAAATGACCCACTCTGAACCTTTATTCAGTCACCCCACCACTTTGAATTGTGACCCGCTGACATGGTCCGAACACATGTAGTTGTGTAGTTTCACGCGTCGGTCTGCCTTATGACGTAACACCGGCACGAGCCACCCAAACCTCGTTGATTTAGTGCTTGATTGACAGGCTAGGCTGGGTGGGCCAAGGCAAGGCTTACCCAGTACATCTACATATTAATAGGCTGGCGGGAATGTTACTTCTGCTACTTGAATATGATTGAACACAGGAAATGACGTCGCTTAAAGTAAGCCAGTGACATACTTCGCAGACCGTGCACTATTTGCGTTTTTTTTCCCATGGTTCTTTGCACTTGTGTGGTCATTCATGCTTTCGAATGCTGTCATCGAACTTACATCAGACCATAAATTTTATCTAGACCTTGGCTACATACATAACCCAGATCTGGGACAATGAGTAACCGCAAGAGATAGGCACTCACGTTAGAGGAGTGAGACAAGATTGCAAAGAGGAGCAAGGCCAGAAAGACTGCTGAGCATATTGCAGAGACATTGTATGGGCAAAACCCAGATTCAGACTGTATATATGATCAAGTTAACATGTGAGTGTGTGCAAGGAGGAAAGCAGGTAAATTAGGGTTATTTTACAGTATATAAATGCTATAATCGGTGAATAAATTTGGTGATCATTCTGTTCTATTATTAGTATGAACCTCTCAGTAAAGACTCCCTCCCAGTTATGACCTCTTCCACGAACAATTACAAAGGTCTTATCTCAGAAAGTCCGCTGTATTTTACTTCAGTTCTTTAAGAGATTGAGCCCCACACACCCTCCCCTTTCTCTCCCATAGAAAAAGATATTTGACATTACTGTTTACTGTAGGATAAGGATGCTCCAGTGTATTTACATTATATTTCATTCTTTGTTCAACAGTGTCTTGTGTTGGTGGAACAGGTTTTGATAAGCTGTTTGATGATGTTGTGACTTGTGCAGGCTTTAGTTTGTCTGACTGCCTTAATATATTTTTTTTTTCCATTTTTTAATTATTTTTTTTTATGTTTTGATTTTGAAGCATAAAGTTTGCTACATGATTCAAAATACGTGTGGCTAAATTTGCCATGTTCTCATATTTCTCATGCACAGAGCATTACATTTGTTACTCCTATAATGCACAAGATAATGAGCCGTCCTTAACAGGGAAGTTTCAGATTCAATGCTAGATGTCTTCCTTAGGGATCGCGGTCACTGTGCTGTTGCTGGCTTGCTGAAGCCAAATTCTTTCATCTAGTGGATCTTGATCCTGTACAGAAAAATGATGTGGATTCAGAGTAAGTCAGCAATGTACCTTGCAGATGGAATGTCACTTCATTATATTAGAGTGGCTCACGAAACAGCTCTGGGAGGAAGTGAGGACAACAAATTTTTTATCTGCATTCATACTTAAGTTTTCAGTTTCTCTCTGGATAAAAGGTTTAATATTCTTGTTTAAAAAACATGAGACATCATTGCAGACTACAGCGTTTTGATTATTTATACCCCAAGGTTGAACAGGATTGAGCTGTCTTCAGAAGAAACACCATACATTGCATTCAGAGCTGACCATGTTGGTCTTCGGGAGACAATCCTGAAGTATGGACGAGTGGATGCCAATGGTCTTCCCTTGATTACGGCCTTTGATGACCCCGGGAACCCTTCAGCAAGTCTGCCTCGCCATGTGGAAGAATATGAAGATGTAGATCATCATTTTTTTTACAAGACTCTTGAGGAAGTCAAGCGGGGCAAGACATCAACCTCCAGTGTAAGTTGTCCTTATAGAGTAACCCATTTCCAAATTGTACATAAGGAATCTTGTAGTTTTCGTAAGGTGACATAATGAAGTGCCAGCCAGATTTGAGATGCATCTTTTCATCATTATGGCTAATATGCAGCGGTGCTTCAGCATTTTGGAATCAGAGAACTTTAAGGCCTAATTTCTTTATCTGTTAAATATTCAGTAGAATGATGCCAGATAAATGAGAGTCAGCAAATTATTGCTTATCAGTACATCTGCTAGAACTCAGGAGGTGTGGGAAGGAAAGCTACAATCAAATCTGTTTTTAATTTTCCCAAAAAATAACCATTTTTTTCCCTTATACAGTAGATACTGGATACTGGCATTAATGATACGTAAGGCTTAATGTGTGAAACTAACCAATGGTGTTGAGAATTATGGCAGCATCATGGAATCAAGAGCTCAGATTGAGCAGTGGATCAAGTCAAGTTGTTAGGCATCATTGACAAAATGGATTATGTGTGTTTTGTAGTCCGTAACGGAGTTGTGAGATTCTTCAGAATCACATGATGAATCTAATAAGGCTTAAAATTGAAATCTTACAGATAAATGTGACAATTCCTAAACTCTCAACTCGTATGGAGGACTGGCTGCAGAAGAAGACCCCAGCCTCAAGTACAAAGAGTTTGGTAATTGACTCCCCAGTCAGGCGTTCAGCAGCCACCCGCCCGTCCACTTTGTCAAACTCAGGAGACACACCTGCTCTTGGCCTATCCCGCACATCCACCCCGGGCAGCTCATGCAGTCTGAACAACTGGCTAAACAGCATTAAACAGCATGCTGACCTGGAGGAGGAGCATGACTTTGAAATCGTGGATCATTCCTGCTCTCAAAAAGGTAATGTAGAGGGTTCTTTTGGGGGGTGAGATCACATTTTTGCATAATGTTGGAAATGGTTTTGTATGAGGATCCAATTTTTGCAAGTTTCATTTGACAGTCTTTAAATGGGAAATAAGTCTAGAGTCCCCCAAAATACATTTTAGGACTTCCTGAAGAGCATATCTGGCAATTTTTTCCTTTGATTTGATTGAGAAGCATAGAGTGATTGATAATGTCCAAATAACAAGGGGTTGGAACTAGTAGTAACAACATTTTCATTTCCCATAAAGGTTAGTACCTCCTATGCAAATTTTTACTAGTAAAAAGTCCCTTAAAATATTTTGAAAGAGCCTTTTTCCATAAAAAGTAATTTGTATGATTGAAACTGAATTCTTGAAATTTAGATCCTTGCTAGAAAAACACCTCTACAATAAATGCTTCATTATCTCAAATACAAAAGACTTAGTTGACCCAGTACCTAGCATTTATTATTAGGGTTTCAGAGTTAAAAGATTCATTGTTTCACCAAAGTTAAAGACATTATATATGATAATATTGAAGGGATGCTGACAAGGGCATTGTCAGTTAGGCTTTAAATTTAAACTATCTAAAAGAAGATGTAAAGATGAGCCGATTAACAAGAAGGATTTTAACAGTTGATAAAAAAAAAAAATGGACTCCATTTGACTGTAAGGGTTGATACTGAAATTATTTAATACTTCATTGTCATACTTTGGATGAGTTCATTGTGGAAGGATGAATTCTGTGTAATTTTCAATTTTCATGGCTGTGACCCAATTTACTATTTTGATACTGGCGATCTATCATGCTTGAACCAGAAATCACCTTTCTTAAGCATTGAATCATTTCTGATAAGCATTAGCAGCTCTTTGTGGGAATCAAACTTCTTGACTTTGGCTACTGAACACCTGTTGATATTCATGGTCAGATGAACTTCGCAGTGTTTATTGTTATTCAGTAAAAAGCCCTATGATGTGTTGTTCTTTTGTTTTGTTACATTTGGCTTGTCGCAGCATAAACAACATTGCTAGTTGACTTGCATAGTAATTCTTTTCAAAATAAGAACTCGTTTACCAATTACAGCTTAACTGTTTATGAGTTGTTAAGAGTATTGTAACATTTTCACGTATTATTGCAAACAGCTTCTGTGGGGATTCCTGTAGCAGACAAAAGCAAAGCCACCATGGATTTTTTCCAGCACATTGAGAAGGACCTGAAGGCCTGGCTTTATCCTGGAAGTGCAATGCCCAAAGGTTTCACCACTGATTTCTTCAGGCATATTCCTCACGATGCAAAAGTGAGTAACTGTTAAAAACTTTTACAGGCCAGTTACACCCAAGTTGTTAGGACCTTGTGTCAGATCAAACATATTTTGAAAGTCATTTTCAAGTACTATGATTGAAGCAGGAAAGTTAGCTGCCTTTTCTGTAATCTGGATAGCTTCAATTGATGCTGCTTGAAAGGTCAAAAACAGAATTGATATAATAATAATGGAAATGCCCCCTATGGCGGTTACGGTATTTTTATTGCAAATGAAATAAAGTTTTTAATGAAAGAGTCGGGTCATTTTGATACTGTTTTTAGAGAGTACAGCTCTTAACCTTTCTTACTTTTCAGTCAGTACCCTCACTTCATTTGTAGGTAGGAAGTAGCACCATGATATAAGTGTCAGTGGTTCACAAAGATGATGCCTGTATCTTTATCCAGCTGTTATATTCAAACATATTTGTCACAGAAATGGTTGCTGCAAGCTTGCCAACAGCTGAACAGCCTGGAAGAATGCAAGCAGCAGGATTTCTTTCAGCACATCAGCAAGGAGCCCTCTACATGGCTACGCTCTCGTGCACATAGCAAACTGCAGACGTCTGGACCCCAAGAAGAGAGAGAGGGGCAGGATTTCTTCTCACATATCAGCAAAAACAAAGAATGCTGGTTGCTGCATCAGGTGAGACTTTAGTTCATGCCGATTCATTCTCATTTGATACAGAGATAAAACACGATAGCTTTAAGAAAAAAGCGGTGTACAAACTGAGAGATACAAACAGCATTTCACACAAATCAGTAGGTTCCTTTTATCATTTTCATTCATGATGTTCTATATGATTTAAAGAAAAGAATGAATCACAGTTCAATTGTTGTACCCTATAGACCATTTGCAGAGGAAACAGGAGGAATGTTATGGAAGACTAATTGTGAAAGTAGTTGTCTCTGACTTAGGCAGTCTCTTTCTGGAGTACACAGTTATAATTTTGTATCCTTCAAGTTTATTTTTTAACATGTCTCTATTTGTGTTATATAATTTGACATAAGGTATTTTGTAACGGAGTAGCATGATACATGAGAAACTGCAGAGAATTCTGTTAGAAATTGGTGGTATCTGTGATTTGATGGTGCTTTCTGTAAAGGATGAAGTTGTGAGAATATGATTTTGAAACATTTCAGAACAAAACAACCTTGGATGAGAAAAACAATCAGGGTAGTGCTGAGAGTGAGGGAAAGCCTGTTAGCGTGAACTTGGTGAGCAGCTCTGCAGAGACAAGTGTCACAGCGGATAAGGGAAAGTGGCTAATGAACAACACAGCAAGCACACAGCCGCTCCAACAGGAGAATATTTGTCGCGCAAATGAGCCATGTGCTTGTCTAGCTGAGTGTGTCTCCCAACCTGACTGCGTCACCCTTTGCTTTCAAGAGCAGTCTCCAGCAAAGAATCCTGTGGATCCTGCACAAGTTTTTAAGCCCTTATGTCTGCCCACTCAGGAATGGCTGTCATCTTCCCTGAGCAAGCCAGAGAGGTCTGTACCCCCTGTAGGTGATGGTGGAAGTGGAGATCTGTTCCGCCATATACGAGAAGCTGGCGACCCTATGTGGCTGATGACCCCCACTGATAAAGCGTCTGCCCAAACTTCACCAGAACCTGCCATGATCAAGGATGACAAGGAGGAAACTAACCACTGGCTTCAGAGAACAAGTGCTGCCGATGTTCCAGACTTTGCCTCTTCAACCGGTACAGCGAGCTCATCCTCAGCCCCAAGCACAGTGGATTTTTGCATCTCAGACTGGCTGATGGTCTCAGCAGAAGACAAGGTAACCGACGGGCACCAAGACGAAAAGGAGTCCGAGGGCTGGAGCATCTGCTCGGAGCCTCACAGTGTCAGCTCTGAGCAGTTTGTCAAAGATGCTGCTATTGCTGATGAGTACATTAAGAAATGGCTACTCTGAGATTGTGATATAAACAAACAGGTTGTAGTAGGTGCTATTCCATCCAGTGCTGACAGGAAAATCGTTGAATTTTGTTCACATCAGAGTTGCCAGTTAGGTAAAAAAAATATGAGAATATTAGGGATTATTTTTTTAATTGGAGCACTGATGAAGAATTTGCCAACAGAAAAAGTTTCCTGAGAGCTTGCCTATAATTTTTATTTCATAAAGTGGCATCTCTTTTGTGACTTTTGCGAAAAAACCCCAAACATTTGAAGCACTGAATGGAAATTTCCTACGACTTTAAAATTGTACTGTAATAAAATGTAAAGCACAAATGATTTCAATAATGTGATTGATAATCTTTGATTGATATATGACCTGTGATATATCTAACCAGAACGAAGAAGTTAGTGTAAATTTTCCTTCTCAGCTATTTGGGTTTGTTGCATGTACAATTTCATGTTAGTTCTTCAGCACCCCTAAGCATGACCTTTACCGATACTGAATGTCTTTTTAGTTCGGGTTTGATATGTAGACATGACTCTTTTGCTCTCTTGCTGGTGCAATAGTTACTATGTTATTGAAACTCCCTGAAACCCTTTATCAGGTTACTAGAGGAATTTACAAGGAATAAAGACAGGGATTTTCTTTTTGTTCTGGGTTTTTCTGAAATTTTGGGTAAAGCAGTCACGTAAAGCGAGTTCTTCTGCAGTACTCCGCCTCCACAACTGTTCAATAAAATGAGTGTTTTTAGGCTAAATGTCCCATTTGCCCTTTGTCTTCATAATAATTTTCAAACACTGTCGTAAAAATATAAGCACAGCGGTTGGATGTTTGTTGGTAACTTTCATATACCTCCCACACTAACAGTAATGGTTGTATCATTTTGTTAGCGCACTAACAAAATATTTCTTGCTCTCTCTTCTCTAATTAACTGTCATGAGGATAACTTCATAAGATTTGTTCTTACCATGTAACTACTTATGAAAAGGCTGTGATATTGCAGTTACAGTATTCTGGCAATGTCCCGGTACACAAAATCTAATTCATGTTGTCTGAAGGCTGCTTGTATCCAGCAGGAGTCCCAGTATCACTTTTAGATGCCCGGTCTCAGATTAGGTTTACTGTTTATCCCCTTTTGCTTGTCTTTTTTTTTTTGTTTGTGGTGGTTTTTTTTGTAAGAAGGGTTAATAACACATTGTAGGTGGAGGCTGGGACAGTTGTTGAGGTTGCCACAGACCCAGAAAATCAAGAAGAAAAAAAAAAATTGAAAATTGTCATAAGTGATTCCAACAAATCATGGTTATCTGTCATGGAAAAATCATGAAATAATCAAAGTATTGAATTAGCAATGTATAATTTTGTTTGGAACTGCACTCCTATACATCAGTCTGACTAAAAATTTGTCAGACCCTACAACAGAGAGTTTTATTAGGATGGTTTCAGAAGCATTACTATTATGGAAGATATGTTAGACAACCTGGAAATACCATGGAAAGGTTGTGGAAAATAAATGTTTCCATGGCCAAGTTGATGTTGTGTATGCTCCTATACATTTGAGGACGATAGATTGTTTTACCCTGTGACTATTACTTCGGTAAGTTGTATTATGATAGTTATATGGTTGTCAGTATTGTTTTCTTTATTCAGTGTGCACTGCAAACTTTTCCTTTGTTCCAGTTAGCAGTGTAAGAGTCAGAATAACAATGCAAGATGAAATAGGACCCCCAAAAAAATATAATTTATAAGGCTGTATTCGTATAGATGTAGGTATATTTATGTTTAACACACTTCCATCACAGAAAGTTCAGTATTCCCCCCACCCCCCAGTCATATTGCTTTGAGTGAATTGTAATGAAAAATAGAGTAGGCACACTAAAACTTAATTATCACAGCAGTCTTACATTACGTACAACCTTTTTGACTGAAATTTCAGTGGATGGATAGAAGAGGATAGGATCAGACAATACATTCAGTGATAAAGTCACATGACTAGGTCAGTCATTTAAAATATTTATTTAGGTGAATGAAGTATAAAACTGAACCACTTTTCATAATAACAAACAACTAATGAAGAATACATGTTAAAAAAAAAAAAAAAGGAAAGGGCTTAAGCTTATTGCTTGACAGTACAGTGAATATCTCATATAAAAGAGGAGGTAGTATGACTATGAGTGGAAACAATGTGAAAAAAGTAATCCGAAACACAACAGTTTACACAAAATATATAGTACTTTTGTTTGTATGATAATAGTTGTGTTCCATTTGTGACAGTGAAATAAATACATATAAGGCACTTACATTTAGTGTTAGCATTCTGCAATCAGCTAATCCATAAGTCTGTGACAGGAAAAGAAAGTATGCATTTAGGGCTACATGTACTGGCTTGATATTGTCTGCTGTGTGACAGAAGCAGAGACACTTGTCAATGCATAGTGCAGCATTACATGCAGGGCAGTAATACCTTGTCTGTGCCCACTTTTTGTTCTCTGAACATACTTTACTGACAAGTCTGTGATTTTTGTCCAGACTTCATTGGGACATGATTGAAGTTTGCTGCCTCGAGCCGAGGAACAACATGGTTGGGTCTTTTAAGTAGGATATGGGCATTGACTAAGGCAGTCTCCTTAAAGAAGTGGTACTCATGTAGCTCCCATGAGTATATGTGTAATTTTTTTATCAGTTGGTCAAAATGGTAGACACCTCCCATATATGATGCATAGTTGTCAGCAGTTACAGGCTTCTCAATGGTTCTGACACCTCCTGGTGCTCCTGGAGATCTGATGAGTTTGTTGATTGTGTTGTCAGATTGACTGTGTTCAGAAAAGAGGAGCAGTTGTTGTTGACACTGTCATGCCAGGCAGCACACCAAATCTCCAGAGTGAAAAATCACTAGATTATCTCTCTTCTGCAAACAAAACTTTTTTTCTGGAGACCTTCAGGATAATCAACACAAAAGTGTGTACAGTAGTTCCTACAGCTCCAGTCTTTTATTGTTATAGATTCATGAAAAGCATGGGTGAGGAGTAGAAGTTGTCATAATAGAAGGTGTGATTGCTGATCAAATAGTCGAACATTATTGTCACCAAATGTCCTGTGAAAATTTTTCTCTCTCAGTAATACTGAAATCTTGCTTTCCTATATAAATATGGGATTTTAGACAGTACAGAATTTTTCAGTCACACAAAGAATAACTTGGAGCCACACTTTGGAGGTTTGTCAGGCATGTACATGTACTGCCGAAAGTGACAGCAGCCTTTGAAATGGGTAATACTTTCATCAGTGCACAGCTGTCTGTTTAGGTGGTGATTCTGTACATACAGTTCTTGGGTCATTTCCAAAAGGGACTAACCCAGAGCCTCATAGCCCTTCTCAACTCTTCAGACTTTTTTTCTTAACTGGATCTGAGAAGTGGAAGAAAGCGCTCAGCACTTTTTACCAGTGCCAACTCATGACTGGAAAATTCAGTGTCCAAGAGCCAAAATGATGTCCGGTAGTAATTGAGACTGAGATGTGGATTCAGCCCCATGGCAATATGCAGGCATGGAAACCTCTCATCCTTCTTGAGTGTTACTTGTAGAACATTTCTCAAGCAGCTGCTAATGTGTTTGTCGCATAGATATTTATCAGGTCAGCCATCAGGGTGATTGTTGTGTCTGGACACTTTCACTTGAAAAAGTCAGATGGTGTGAAATGATTTGTCTCTGCTGATAATAAGCTAGGCCTCTTGTTGAATTCCCCTCTTGTTGAATTCACTAGATATGGGTCTCTGTAGTCATACAACCCAGTCTCAGTTTTTTGGCGCTTAGCTTCCTGACCATCATCTGAGAAACTCTTGTCTTGAATCATTGTCATGTCAAAAAATGTTAGGGTTGCTTGATAAATTCATTCCTTCCCTCCCCACCTCCCCACCCCCCAAAATAAAATAAACAACAAAAAACTGTCACATCCACGTTTCATTACGCTCAAATCAACCACTGAAGAATGGAAGAATGACTCAGAAGGAAGTACAGTAGTAGTAAATGTTTCAAGTGCGCATGAGCGCAGGGGACATCACTATGGTAATTTTACTGTTGCCAAGATAGATATCACTGATCAACAACGTGAGTGGTGGGAAAAGTGTTGCTGATCACTGTCCAAGAAAGGCATGGATATCATAGAAAAAGATAGCAAAGTGAGTATTTTTATCAATTTCTTGTGTTCTATGAAGAACATTGTGACTCAGTCTGATTAAATCTGACCCTTCAGTTCTGATATTTAATGAGTCTGGTCTCATTTTGTTGTGTACCATATCAAAGTTGGATTTGCAGTCAAGTTATTTTATACACCAAACTGCCCTGCCTAATGAACTGAGTGTAAATCTATTAAGATATTTTCTATAGCTGCCAGCATAAGCAAGGAATGGGATATAGAAAACACAAATAGGACTGAGAGAACAATATCTGACCAGAAACTAAAACAGCTACAATGTCACTCAGGTGGCCGTCCCTTGGGAAATCCCCCTCCCCCCTAACAGTTTGCACTGTCTTGCCTTGCTTTGCCAACTGTAATTAAATACTGCCACTACTGCCAGCTCTTCTGCCACAACCATAGTCCATTACTGCCGTGTTAAGATGATTAGCATCACAGTGACCTAAGAAAGAAAAAATTTTTACGCTGACTTGTTTAACATTTTTTTTTTTTTTTGTTGCAACATGACTTGAGTAAGCTTCGGTAAATTGGTTGTTGCATAGACTACATATTACTGTTACAGCAACAGCACTTAGTCTAAAGCCAAGAAAGCGGTCTTGGCCTTGTGCTTACAGCTGAATGCTAAGAACATCTCACCGAGTGCATGAGAAGACTGTTAGCTGCTCAATTTTAGTCTACAAACTGGAGATGCAAGGAAGGGTGATGAGTCTGCAAACAGATTAGTACATAGCAGAAGAGAAAGTCATTGTCCATGGGTTCCCACTTACAATATTTGTCCTGGCAGAAATTGCATTTCAAACTCCCAAAATTTGCACCAGATTTAGAAAATTTGCATGCCAGAAGTGGTAAAATTTATGCCAAAGTTTACACAAATTTTGCAATTAAACTTTGTTACATGTATCACCACATCACATTGTTTACCATTGTACTGTTGCATAAGTTTTCTGTGCTTCCGTTCATACAATATTACGACCATGGCAGAGAAAGTGCAATTTTGGCCAAATTTGCAGAAAATTCTAACTTGGGCCAAATTTGCAGCAAATTCAAAATTTGCGGAAATTTGCAAAATTGCAGCAAAACCTCAAAAGCACGAAAATTTGCAGTAATTTGCAACTGCAATTTTCTGAAGTAACAGCTATACATTATCAACAGCAAGGTTGTTCCTGTTTGTTGGATTTCAGATGTTCTCTTCCTGGGACTGGCTGAAATGTTCTAATTTGCGTCTTTAGACAGGATGCTTTCTTTTCATTGTTGCTATTGGAAAGTGTGTTTAGTATATTCTGAAGTAGTATACTGTCACAAACCATTTGAAGGGCAAAAGTTATGAGGCAGTATAAGCCCATTAAGTAGTTTTAGTGCCTAAAGCAAGATTTATATAAATCCAATATTTTACTGATAGAAAAAGAATTATCATGGGTCTGTTTCAAAACTCAGAAGTTGTTTTCCCTTAGCTAATTACATTTATAATAGCAAGTTTAGCTGGTGGACTAGCTGTCACAGGTATCTTGCTTATGCCACACACTTTACCTCAACAGTTATAGGAAAAGAAACAAGAAATCATATTTTTCTTTTAAGTGCTAAGGCATCTCAAGGTTTATAGGATCTGTATTTTAATTTTGTTGTAGATGTATTATTTGTGCCTTCTGAATGTAGAACTGGAATCATAATGTAGTGTGGGCTCCAGGTTCTTGTTTGAATGAATTGTTTTGATTTTGCATTCTTTCTTATCTGATAAACTGTGTCTCTTATCTCTTTGCCCCACTCCACTGGCACTTCTCCACCCTTCGCTCTGAAGACAGTGTTCTTACATTTCAATAACAGATCATAGCATATGTCAAAGAAAATATTAATTTTTTTTATGGAAATATGTCTGTGTAGAGAAGAGTATGCCACAAGTTTGTCTACAAATAAGTGACACCCAGGTTTAGGACAGACATTATAAGGTGACTTTAAGTGGGAGTAATTTTATAACCTCTCTTGTTTATTGCTTTTGTCACTGGGATTGCTGTTATGCCGCCATCGGTTTCATTACTTTTACCTCTATCGGGGTCAAATTAAGTGTTGAAGCACATCCAGGTACTTTCTGCACTTCACCTCTGGGATTGTGAAACAACCTTAAAATGTAGCTTGGAACCCTTATCACCAACTTTTAAAATGAAAATGAAAGTGTTGAGCCTCATTCCATTTCAGCAGGAAATCCCAAGAAGTATTTTGAATAATGTTAACATAGTGGTATTTCATAACCTCTTCTGACCTCCTCAGGATCTCCAACACTACCATAACTAGGGTACACATTATTAAAGCTCTGTGTACCATTGTACCATGGTCGCAAATGTTGAGTGCAAATTCACTTACTATAGTTTATCAGTGTCGCAATAAGACTAAACTGTTCTATGACTTCATGTCATACAAGGGGCTTTGGGACTGAAAGGGTAGTTGGCAAATCTTTGGTATACAGAGTGTTAAGGCCTGGAGACTAATGGGACACGACAGAGCAGCATAAATTTGGTTAAGAAAGATATCACAGATATTATTAATTTCTTCAGTCAGTGAACAGTGTTGATGTGCTCCCCTGGAATTTTGTTTGGAGATCTCCTGGAAATCGCTGTAAATTTGTATTTCCCCCCTGAAATCTGGAAAATTGTTGCTATCACAAAAATGCAATTTTTTTTGGCTGATAGGACCAGCTTCATGAAAAACTATCTTAATTTCATAGTTGTACTACTGCTGGAGAATATTAAAATCTCTGGAATATCTCTTGCGGTTCTCCTGGAAGATAATTTCACAAAAGGGACATGAATCGTAAGTAACGACAGTGCACCAAGGTATATTTAGAACTCATTAGTGGAATTTTTAAATCTCATTACTTTCTTATCATTGATGTCCTTACTTTATGAACTTCTGAAGTGTTCACGTCTGTGCTAAGACTTCATATGTCTTGCCTCTGGCCAAAATGGACATGAGTTGCTTTTTTGACAACGTTTAGTTACTGGTATTATATGAGCGTACTTGTTATATATGAGTGTACTGTAAGTGTAATAAGTAAAAAAAAATTATCATTCATTTGAAGTGGTAGTGGGTCATTCCTATGTAGTAGAAAAGACTCTGAGAAATTCATGATTGAAGACAGTGAAGAAATGCTAACTCCCATCAAAGTTTCTTGCATCTGGAGTGTTTGACTCTTACACATTTTTTTTAATTGCAGATATCTCATGGTGGATCCTTGAATAGGTCTTGTTGTAATAATGTCATTTAAATGCTTTCACTGATATGTGGTTTTGGTATCATTACAATTATTGCACTTTTATGTACACCTAGACATAGCTACTGTGGAAACACTTATTACAAAACTGCCAATATTGCAAAACATTTTGCCAGTTTCTACATTTTGTTATACTGTATTATTATTTTTTTTTATGATTTTTGCAAAATGTGACTAGCATTAAGCTGAAAAGTAGACCTATTACAAAGTATGTCTAAATCGCTCTCTATCCCATATTTCAGAATGAAAAGTGATTCCAACCTTCATTTCTCAACTTACTCAAGGCCAGACAAAGGCTTGTTATGGATATTTATTGTTAACCAAATACAGTGGAAGTTTCTACGCACATATTTCCATGCAGTGTAAACATGCTACATAGGTCATAAATTGTAGCATTAATCGTTTACACATTTTCAGCGTTGTCGATTGAAGGCATTAACTGGCAGTGTAATTTTTTTTTCCCCACAAATTTTTTTTGTGTGCATGCACTTTCCCCAAAAATGTTCAGTTTTCTTTATAATTATATATAAATGTAGTTTCCACAATAAGGTATGTAAAACAGAGATACAATCGGTAAGATTTAATATAGATTTCCTAATCAAAAAATTTGAAAATCAATTACCATCATATATGAGTGGCAAAGTGAATCCACAGTTGTTTTTTCTTCTCCGTATTTGTATAATGATCCAGAAACACCTTTCACATTGGTCAAGTTTTCAACATTTAGATATTAACTGTATTCCTCATCATTTTCTGAGCATTGTGTTGGTCTATCCATCTATCCCCCATCCCTTTCCCCTCCCCCCCCCCTTTTTTATTGACATGGTTTAAATTTTGGAAGTTGTGAATCTTAAAAGTGAGAAAAAAAAAAGGAAGGTTCAAGATGTGTCCTTCATCAGATATTTTACTTTCTGATTTCAGTTTCTTGTGGTCTTATTCAAAAGCAGTAATTTTGTTCAAATGAAAGGGCTTAGTATGTCTAATTTTAAAAAACTTGATTTATTTCCAAAATAAAGCTTTAATGATGGTGAAAGGCTGAATTCTTAGCCTTAAAAAAGGATAATTGTGTCAAATTTGCAAATTATTTTTTTTATATGCTCCACTTCAGCAGACTTAAACAATGTGCACTGTTTCCTGTGTCAAATAGTCATGCTTTTAAATGCAGAATTACGGAGAAAAACTTTGAGAGGAGGTGGATAGACTGTTGATTAATGTGATGGTGAAAAAAATTAAATTTCTACCTTGAATGCAAAAATCATTTTGTTTTGCACCTAGCACAAAAACTTGGTCTGCGACTTTGCACAGGTTTTCTTGGATCACTGCACCTTTTGTTGACAACTTTAGCACCTCAGTTTCTCACAGCATCTCAGGGGTGCAAAAATTTTCAAAAACTGATAGGCAGATCTGAAGAACCAGGTATTTGAACAAGAAAACAGTATGGAAAAAATAACAAAGCACCTTTCATTTTGAACAAGGATCCTTAAGCTGGTCTTGGTTTTCAACTTAGCATTTATATGGCGAGCACTTTTCACCAGCAGATTAATCTTAAGTAGATAACCATTCAGCAGAAAATTACCAGAATTGAGTCTATCGCGTACTGTAAACATGAAATCTATAGTTCTGTCAGGGATGGAGATGTTGCGTTTACAGTATTGTACTTAATGAGTATTTGGACCAGCATTCATTTGCCAGATTTAGATCATGATATTGTTGGGCAGAGTTCTTCATTATAGTAGACAGTAACTCAACTGCCATTCCTTGCGCCCTTTGGATATGTGATTTTCAAAATCCTAAATTTTTCTTTGTCTTAATATGATTTGTGTATCCCAATAGCTTAGAGATTTGGAAGCAAATTGCCTCATGATTGAAGCTCAGTGTGATGAGTTTGGAGTCATTAGAGTGTTGTTGTTTGTGTTCATATCAAGTCTATCATAAGAATTTGGTCAAAGGGCTTTATCTGTCTTGCAGCCAATGAAAATGAGACTTCTGTCACTCAACTAGGAACTGAGATATCAAGCTGACAATTTGTTTTGGGCCATCTAATGTCGAGTTTTTCAAGGAGTGCCTGCACAAAGATCATATCTTTCTTATATAATCATTCATATAACGATATGGTCTTTGTGCAGACACCCCTTGATTTGTTTGTTGGAGAAATCGAAAAAAAAAGAAATTTACTTCTGTACACAAAACTATTTCATTGTACAGATGAATGGTCAGTTATTGTAGATAAATTTGATTTTTTTATATGAGACAGACCAGGTGACATTTATAGTGAAAACTGGTTTTTCTGTCTCCATTTTCTCACAATTTTTTTCCAGTACACTCAGTGATGTCAGACGACTGTATCTCGGGCAAAAACAGTAGAATGATGTCAGAATACTGTCTTTGATCTCGAACCTATGTTGAGTCAAAACATTTTTCACCTATTGACAGTGCATACACAAAATGTTCACAGTGCATACACAAAACTTTCACAGTGCATTCACAAAACTTTCACAGTGCATTCACAAAACTTTCACAGTGCATACACAAAACTTTCATATCATACCATAACTTCAGGTCATCAAAAAGCCACTTATGCCTGATTTTGATTGGCTACAAAACAGATTTCTTCTATCAGGTCTTGTTTCTGCAAACATCCAATTACAATTTATTGTATTTTGTTGAAGTTATATCTAACTGGATTATATTATTGCCCAAAACAGGATTTACCAAAGCATATTAATGGAATGTTTAAATCAGGAGTTATTTATTCTTTGAAATAATAAAGTCTTAATTTGAAGAAATTATTTCTTTGGATTTCTTTCGTGTTTAGATTTTGGTCAGTAATGGTTATCATATAATAGTGCGGGAGTTTCGGGAATTCCATGGCCTTCTTGTTTATGAAATAAAACTATGAATAGCAGGAACTTACCAGCCTTTACTATCTATGAGCCCGGAGGGGTTGGCAGGGGCTAGCTCATAACGTGAAAACTGTGGCGTGTGATGAATTTTGAAAAATGACCGTCACTGTCACTATGCTATCTCACTCTCTGGCATAACCTACGTTTCCTTTCACTTTTCTTTGGCAGGTATTGCTAACTTGCATGTTGCGAGCCAGATAGACTGCAGTGTAGATCTATTTGTTGAAGGTGTGAGGATTCTCCACCATTTGAAGAAATATTAGGACAAAGTTTCAGTTTCAGTCTGGTTTATTCTAGGCATATGCCAATACTGAAGATAGATATACATGTGAATAATATTAACAAAACCATTCATATGCACCTCATTTCGTACTGTTATCTGTTGCACATCAGTACTGTACTTCCATTACTACAGTACATATCGTGCCATCTTCCTTCATAACTTGACTGCCATCCATTTCCTTTCTCACACATCTCCCAACCCCCCCCCCCCCCCCCCCCNNCCCACCCCACTTTCTTCTTTTCTATCTTTATCTTCACAAGCTATTTGTCCGTTCACGCTTTCATGCTTCCTAAGCATTTAAAATACATATCAGTTCATGAAAATGATAGTGCCGCGGTGATTGTCCTGAAATTTGTGACTGCTGTTGGTTGCAGGAGCTAAATTGTAAAAGCCTCTTTGCGCCATTTAATAAAAGTACAGTATCTCCTCCAACCAAAAAACGTTCCGAAATGGCCATGGCTAGTCCGCAGGTCTGTTGCCATCTCTGTGCTCAAATTGTTTACTGTTTTCAATGGGGGTCCTTCTTTCAGAGATTTTTCACAACTTTAATTTAGACGAAAAGAAAAAAAGAATAAAAATTTGGCGTTCTTTTGCAGATCCGCTGAAGTCATTGGGAAACACTGCCTGCAACAATTTTTTTTTACAAAATCAATACTGACTTTCACAACTATCGCGGTGTGGTTTCATGTTATACGATTATTTATTTATTATTATGCACAGTTATTTATACTCTGCTACTATTGACTCTGATAGTCCAATTTTTTTTTTTACCAATTAGGCCCCTGCAACCTGTAGATACATGATAAATTATCGCTGTTAGGGTAATTTAGCATTAGCACTTTTCAGGATACCATTCAACCAATATATTGGCAAGAAAAAGAGTTACTGTATGTGTAACAGTATATTAATTAATCGGGCACGTTGGCCAACAGACAGCGACGTGGAAGGCGAACGACGGTTGCACTCATTGCAGTGAAAAGATTAAAGGACGCTGTTACCGGGTTCACTTGCACGCAATTAAGTGAGAGCTTGCGCATTAACGAAGGGACCTCTTAACATTGTAAGAATTACATTAACTCTGCATGTTGAACGCTACTAAGAATGCATTCAGCACCGAAGCACGAATGTAATTCTTACAGTCGTTTGAGACCCCATCATTTATGCGCAAGCTCTCAGATAACACTAAGTTTATTGAGCTCAGACAACATATTGTTTAGGCAGACGAATATTCATTTGTTACATTGTGTACCTGCACGAGATCACGAGATCTTATTGTGCAAAAAAAATGGAGGCCCGTAGGTTCGTTAGTAATTTGGCAGTTGCCCTATTCGGAGATTTCTCAAGAACCTAAAACAATCATTTCTTCCGCGAAGAATGTCACAAATGGGTTGAGAGATAAAAAGGATTCATGGATCGAGCATCGCTTTGGCATACTGACCTTTACATCATATCATCTGAGCTGAGTTAAGGGGTCTTGTTGTTGCAGAGTCCTCAATGTTTGACATTCCACTGTATATTCGCCGCCAGGGGTTGGTTCTGTGAGTGCTCTTTCGTTATCAATTCATCTGTTTCATCTCTTATCTGGTTTCTTCTTTTTGTTGTCAACCTAAGTTTACAGGGCGAGGGCATACAAGAGAGTTATCATTAAAAATTGAATATACTCAGAGCGTTTATTATAGTAGTTTATTCCATCAATAAAAGGTCATAGGCCTCTAATGACACGGAACATTGATGTATCATAACAGCCAAACCAAAAACGTTTATTATAAAAACGCTTAATATGAAGGTTACAGACTTGTAATGGGTTTGGAACCTGTTTTCCTCTATGGGCTATATTAGCATTTTGAGCTGCCCTCTGAATCCAAAGTTTTAGCTTTCACCCAGACCCATAACAGATTTAAGCTCATTATGTGGCCCAAATTTTAAGACTGACCCGACCAAAACAAGCCCATTGATATTTTTAGCTTGGCTGCTATTTGTAAACGGGCCCTACCTTTTTCACTGGTCAACGCCAAACCCCTCTTGTTCCGCCTGAACACACACCCTTGACCTGACAGTTCCAGCCCAGTGCTAAATGGTGCCTGGCATGGGCAAAATAAAGTAAAATGGACAGGGTTTCCCATTAAATCAATGCTCTAAGAGCAATGACTATGACTGAAATCAGGTGAAAATGGATGGGAGCGGTTGAGGGCTGAGTGCATCATAGTATGTACATAGGTGGTGTTTTTGATTTCTATGTGTTCTTTAAGATTTATAGATTGTTATACACTGAAATGGCCAGAAAGCGCTTCAGATAAAAAAATCTTGAAATCTTGTAAACTGAGCAAGATGAAAACATGAAACATGACTGCATTATGATTTATGGCACCCAGTTGTAAAACACCCTAGATCTCGGGCTACATGTTTCACACCCTTGAGCCATATTTTGGCCCCAAGGCCAGCTGTTCATGCTGTGGGTCAAATTTCTAAAAAAAAATTGAGACAACATATTTTAGCGACTTCTTTACACATACAGTAAAAATCTTGTTACTATGAAATCGAAGAGATTGGCCAAATCTTGACGGGTCAGGTGAGTTTTGAGTTATCTACAGATCGTATAATATTAGGGGAAATAAAGTCTGTCATAATAGTTGCCAGTGTCGAGTCTGGTATGTTGTGTTTTCGAACTGCCTTTTGTGGGGGGATCGCCGTGCGTTATCATCTTTCACTGGCGCTTCTGACCATCAATGGACAAAGGGAAGGGGGATGGGAAGGGGGGAGGGCAAGAGCAGTGACTAGTTTTGTTTTTTTTTTCCTCTTTGTCAATTTTTCTCCCTCGAGAGCGCACCAGTTGGCATGTTATCGAAGGTTCCCAGAGACTCGTTATGGGGTTACTGAAAGTATTTTACTACGAATAAAGAATGCCACTGGACAGGGATTTTCTCTTTATTCGGGTTAAAATAAATTTCCGTAAAACGTTGTCGTGTTAAGTGAACTCTGCTGTAAATATTCACTTTTCACATGATTATAATTGCACTGTGCCTTAAAGGGATTTTGTTGACCTTCATGTTTGGCAAGTATGGCAAGGCCAGTCAGACTGATCCGTTTTGACCTGGCTGGTACGTCATACTTTCTCCTCAAGGGCTGGTATACATCACTGTAAACATAAACAGTGTTTTTCAAAGATTAGTTGGGAGTGAGGTGTGGAGGGAGGGGGGCGACGGGGTTTGGGAGAATAATTCTACAAAGGTTTACCTTCTCGACGTCTCATTTATTTCCCTTCAGGCTATTGTGGGCAATATTTGTGATTAATTAGACCTGCGATAAAACGGGATCATCTTAGTTTGGAATGTTTAAGTGGCTGCGAAGTTGTTTATCTGAATTGACCTGCTTTTCCCATGATAGATTGTGGCCTGTTGATCAACTTCATTTACATGAAGGGCTATCTGACAAAATACATAAAACACGATTAAGGAGTCGTGGCAAAAAGACAATACAAAGCATTTTTGTTTTGACTTTTTACACTTCGGTTAAAGAAATGCAAATTTAATTGTGAAAGTCGGAAAATAAATATTCTGTGGAGTGGAAATCTGCATGATTGTGTTCTATATACAAAAAAAAAAAGAAAAGAAAAAAACAACAATACTCCTACTGCTACCGAAGGTTAGAGGAATACCTAAAATAAGAAGAATTTTGTGGATAAGGTCTTTTGTCGTAAAGCCTTGCGACATGTGGTTTTCTCAGCAAGACTGACGTGTGTCCTCAGCAGGATTAAGCAAGTGAATACCGCCTATCTTATTTGCTGTCGTTATCTTGAACGACATAGATCTAGACGACCTGTTTTGGATGTTTGTTTTTTTTAACCTGCTGTTAAAAGTTGAACTTTTTGCTCGACTTTATCTCGGTGACATCATCAGTAAGTCATAAAATATATGCCATGACATTGCAATCTTCATGCCTTCAGATCTTCAGCCAGCCAGCCAGCCAGCCAGCCAGCCAGCCAGCCAGCCAGCCAGCCAGCCAGCCAGACAGACAGACAGACAGACAGACAGACAGGCAGGCAGGCAGGCAGGCAGGCAGGCAGACGATATTGCAAGTAAAACCATAACAAAGTCATTGCTAGTCGCTGCAGTGCAGCCCTCAGATCCCCCTTATTATTATGATCATTATTATTATGGTAAGGTCCAATCGTAGCAAACTAATGAATTCCCACATTAAATGATAACGAAATTTAAACTTATTACATTATTAACTGAATTATTCAGCATATCATGGGTTTAGATCACACTTCACTTTTTAACAGCACAACAAATGAAAGAAAGAATTTAGCAAGAATGACAGGCTCTAGGATGTAATATGTCTGTAAACATATTCTGGGTATCATATTTCGTTTTCTTTATCTTTTCTTTTATAGCTGCATGACAAATTCTATACCCTTTTGTTTGGTTGTTTGGTTGGTTTGTTCGTTTGTATGTTTGTTTGTTTGTTTGTTTGATTTTATAACCTCGTATGTAAGATGTAATGTTAAAAAGTGGCTGGTGAACGGCCCAGTCTGAAATAAAGATTCAGGGTTCAAAGTCTGTATTAGGTTATGGGCCAATCACACAATTTCAATACATACAATTTGAAGCTTTCGAAATGGTTTGAGTCCACTTCTGGTGTTGAGAAAGACTTGAACGTAGTAGAAAACAGCAGACAGGGTTGTTGTTGTTGTTTAGCCTGCATGGAATGTATAGCGGTATTATAATCAGGTTACATTTCCAAGAAACGCGCGACTTCCAAGAGCTGTTTGACGCACACGAAATGAGCTGGCTCGCAGATCGTGAGCAGACATTCCATATACGTTGTGTGGGTGCGGGGGCGGAATATGTCATAAACTGTCATCCCTGGATTGATTTTGAAGTGCTACGGTGGGGGTGAGGGGGGGGNGAAAAGTGTAGTGGTAGGTTGAGGTGCCCATGTGAAAATGTAGTCATCAAATGGGGGCTGGGGAGAGGGAGTTAGGAAGGAAGGGGTCACAGGTCACTCCTGTGTAGGTGGTTAAAATAAAATATTACTTTTACCACGACTGTTGTTTAGGGTCTGATATCGGGGAAAAAAATAGGGTTGGGGGAGGGAG
>JAWQUT010000025.1:3304454-3322657 GCA_033807755.1 Ellobium chinense | reverse complement strand
TCTCTCTCTCTCTCTCTCTCTTTCTTTCTTTCCTAGACTATTTACTACCATAGGGTTTCAAAACACTGATCATTTTAATATCTACAGCCTACAAGGATCATTTGAGACAGGTATATATAAAATAAGCTTATGACAACAAGTGCATGCGTGCTTTCAGAGTACAAAAACCCAGACCTGGCCCACTTAGACACAGTAGCAGAATAAATAATTACTCAGAGGCACTCAGTTGTACGGAGTGTTCCATGTCTACTTGAACCAAATGCTAACTCAGGGATATTATTATCATCATCATATATAAAACAAAATAGCCTCGATTTTGTATGTGGCATAGTGTCGTTACCGCTGTTCGGATCGACTTGAAACTTTTCGTGAGCCTTTGTTTTACTCTCAACACGTTACAAGGGTACATTTCGCTACTCCAGTCGATCGCTAAGTATTTTATTAAATTTCGTTTGTGTCGTAACCAGACGTAGATACCGCACCGCCACACTTTTTAAGTGTGACGTAATCGCTTTTTGTGTTAGGGCCCGGAAACGAAACAAAAATAATAATTATTTCTCTAGCCGATGACGTCTATATTATATCTCTATGGATGACGTTATCCAAATTTGCATGTGCGGGAATATTCATAAGCGGGAATCACAGCTGCTGCTGCTGTAATGCTTCGGGTGAAGGGGTGGGGGGAGGGGATAGAAACGTGATAGTTCCCTGACTCTTCACATCCCTCCCTCCTCCCTCCCGCTTCCCGGCAGCGCCGGGATACTTCAGCTAGTACTATTCAAAATTTATAGTCTATAGGAGTGTGCGCAGAAGCAAAATACTGTAACCTACATTGTATGTAGACTGCCTGTATATTTCCATGTTTGATTGCGTGACGACCGCCGCCGAGCTATAACTAAGTGGAATAAAAGCGCACAGTTCTTAGAAACGCCCACATTAGATGATCGGTCTCTAGGGACGATAGAAGGTTATTGCTTTTTCTTCTTTCGGCCCTATAAAGAAAATGTATTACTCGTACAAATTCTGTCGTAATTTCGGATTTTTCTCAAGGAGGTTAAGAGTACAGTATTTCTTTTGCCCGATAGGGAAAAAAACATGCAGAAAGAAGAATGCCCAAAATTTTTCACAAGTCTCGTTCAAAAATAGTCACCTCGCCTTCTGATTTGATCCCCAATTTTTCATTAGCATGGTTTTAACCGCATGCCAAAAGATAGGTCTAACACACTTTAATTAATTTTTTTTTTTTATCTATAAGGCTCACCTTGTACCTGAAACTTTAAAAGTGGATGCTTTATCTAGATCACAAGTCTTTTTGCATATTTCTACACCCTGACATTGGCCGATAGGGTCCCAGAAAAGGGGTACGTTATAATATATTGGTGGATTAATAGGCTTGCCCATAAGCAGTGATTTGGCCTATTAATAGTTGCATGAAACAGAAGATTGAAGGGGAAAGAGCAGAAAGAACATTAGGTGCTGTTAGCTGGATTTACAGTACTTCAAAATTAATGAGTTTTGGGGGTCCAGGGAAGGGAGGGGGAAAGGGTTATCTTGACTGAAAATAGATTGGACTCTACGTTGTTAGTCTCTGTTAATAGGCCGAATCACAGACTTTGTGCTATCTATTAATCCGCTATTAATCCAGTATTAATATACTGTATATACACTTACCCTTTCTTGGGCCCCGCCGTCTGATGTCAGGGTAGAGATATGTATAGAGATCTCTGATCTAGATCAGGCACACAATCTGAAAGTTTCAGGTACAATTTGAGCTTTATAAATATGAAAGTAAAGCGTATTAGGCGTATGTGTTAGCATGTGGTCAGAATTAGCCTAATAAAAGCATCGGGAACCAAGTCAGGAGGAGAGGTGTCCAAATTTCACAAGAATTTGTGAAAAATGTAAAAATGTTGGGCTCTGATCCTCTTTTTCTTCCCATAAAAAAAAAGAGAGAGCAATGAAAGTAATTTACCCTCATCGGAAATAAACATTCGAAATCTCGGTAGACTTTGTCAAAGAACAAAATTCATGTATAGGGCCCAAAGACGATAAATAAAAAAAGGTACCAAAGATCTCTGGGTAACTTTTACTTTAGGTCTACTCCTCTGCGGCCCCCCCCCCTCATTCTCCCCTCCGCCCTTCTCCCTAATGACTTCAACGTGACTTTTGTTCGAGGGTCTTAATGTTTTGTATTTTTTTCACCACAGATGCACAGAATCAGATGGCTTCTATTTCAGAGATGAGGCCTGTACGTTCGCCAGGTCGCCGACAAGGTGAAGGTGCATTTGGTAAACATTGCGGAAGAAACACTAGCAGAAACGGAATGCTAGCTAGCGAGATTTTTAAGCGGGACCTTTCGCATCGACCGAGAGACATAGAGGATCTGAAATGAATGTTTGCTATCAGATTTATGAAATGAGTTATACATTTAGAGTATTCGCGGGTCTCTGGCGAGCGGATACGATAACTGTATAACGAATTTCATAAATCTGATATCAAACAAACACGAGTTTCAAATCCTCTTTATCTTATAGTCTAAACACTAACTATTTTTATTTAATGTGCTTTTAATCGTGAAAATGACCCTGAAGTGGCTGAAGTGGCCCCCTCACAACAATCACAACTGAACTGAATGAACCACACAGTTACGCTACACAAAGTAGATCCAAACAGCTGACAATGAACGATGAAACTTTGGACCACAGCAACACTGTGACATTTCAAAAACTTTTGATTAACTCAAATTTTTAGCTGATCTGAAACTGAAATGTACAGAGAACGATGACAAGCAATAAGAAAGACAGATTGAAATTCTTGTTGTTGTTTTTTTTTTATTCTGGACAGTGGGAAATCCCACGGCAGTAAAAATAATTACAAAAGAAACGACGTCACATATTCATACGCCTAAAGGTTTCCAAGGCTTCCAATCAAAGTATTCGTAAGCAGGTCAAATGTCAAATTCATGTAACGTGTGACTTTCCAAAAAATTATTATTAGACACTTTTATTTCACCTAAAATACACCCTGTTTATATGATAAAAGTGTTTTATTTTACTTCTCGGCTTTTACACCAGGGTCCTCAGATAATTGATGATATGAATTGATGAATTGAGCATCTGTTTTGTCAGTATGATGACCACAGAGACACTGAATATTTCTCTGTCCTTGTGAGTCTACAATTTGAGAACGTAAGTCCAAGGCATGATAGGTAGACATTTCAGTATTTGGGAGATGTTGCCAACAGCAATGTCAGCGTTTATATTGCACACACACACACACACACACACACACACACACACACACACACACACACACACACACACACACACACACACACTCACACACTCACACTCACACACACACACATATATTATACACACATACGATAGATAGACAGATAGATAGACAGACAGACAGACAGACAGACAGACAGGCAGACAGACAATAGATAGATAGATAGATAGATAGATAGATAGATAGATAGATAGGTAGATAGATAGATAGATAGATACCCGAATAGCGACGCGCCTGAATCGCATGGTGTGTGTTCGATATATATTGTAGATACGTGCTCGGTGAGTAAAAGGAGGGAAATTCGCTTTTAGTGTATGTTTAGTCTTCAATTAACTGTAAAATCCGTGGTGGAAATACTGACAAATCTGCATTATATACCTAGGTTGTGAGAAGGTAGTCAAAAAAATCTAGAACTTTTCGATCGTCATGAATTTCTGCATTTAGCAGAGTTTTCTAGTATCTCGTGGGCAAGCAAAAGTGATAAATTATGTCCGAGTTGCAGCCAATTTCCAATTCCACATTGATAGTTTCTGTAATCAGGAGCCCAACCTGAGACTAGATTTTTTTTTTCCACCAGTTCTGACTGAGATAAAAGTGGCAAGCTTTAATAATCACACGAAGGGAAAATATCACGTGAACGTATGGCTGAAAGCTAGATGCTGCTGCTTGCATGACTTTTGTTTCGATCGAATGCTAGTATCTACACCAGATTCTTGTCCGTTAAACATGGATTACAATTTACAACGCAGTTCTTAAATACATACTCTTTGGGTACACTTAGGTACACTCACTGCCATTCCGGTATAAATTACCTCTGGCCTCGCTGTTCAGAGACATACAATCCAGTGTTCTGATTCTGGGACTGTTTTGCTGAAATACTGTTTCACACCTTTCACCTCCCCCCTCCCCTAAACCTGCCATTCTCTCCCCCATGTAAACATTGTGGAAATGTCATCGATGGAAATGAGTTCGGAACACTGCCCACATATATGAGAGATCGATTGAGGTATGGTTTAATTATAGCGGGAGCGACTCGTCACAATTCGTGGTAACGTACCTTGGTCCCATTCCATGAACGCCCAATGGGGATGGAGTGGGGTGGGATGGGGGAGAGGGAGGGGGGATGAATGGAGGGGAGATCAGTTAAAAAAAAAATTCGACGTTACGAAACATTGGTTGTGGGATGATGGGAAAGGGAAAAGGCATTTAGCCTTGTTCATTCAGAAACATAGAAAGGAAATTATGAGGACACAATGAAATTATACGAATAGAAAGAATGGGGTTATGGTACGGAAGACAAGAGTCCAAAAGCGTTTGGAGAGTGGTGACGTTGCCCTGTCGACAAAGTAGAGAAGGTCGAGTTCAAAGTTCAAACCGCAAGTTTATGGGCTCGGCGATGTGAAATCCCAGTCTCAAGTGTGACTCATTCATATCGCTGCGTCAATTCAAAGCATTAAGTTAAAGTTAAAGCGTATACGACTGTGGTGCTTATCTAGCCTGTCGGTGACAATGATGTTGATTAGTGGTTAGGACAATAATAGCGCAGTTTTCCTAGAAAAGCATTGTATTTGCATAACAAAGGAGCATTTCTGCTCCGCTGGAATGCAGTGGAGCATTAATCTTGTTAAGAGTTTAATAAATACAACAAGAGAATGAGTGGAGCACTGATTCTATTTGGAATAACAAAGAAAAAAAATATTCCATAAAACTTTGCTAAATTTGTGATAACGTCTGTAGCGCGCGCGCACACACACACACACACACACACACACACACACACACACACACACACACACACACACACACGCACGCACGCACGTGCACACACACACACACACACACACACACACACACGCACGCACGTGCACACACACACACACACACACACACTCACGCACTCTCTCTCTCTGTCTGTCTGTCTGTCTGTCTGTGTCTGTCTGTCTCTCTTCCCTTCCCCCTTTCTTCTTCTCGCCCTCCCTCTCATTCTCACTCTCTTTCTCTTTTGAACACACTGTGACCTATATAAAATATTCGAGGTGTGCATAGCGAGGCGGGCATATACACTATAGTCATGCTTTCTTAACCTGGCTTTAAAAATAAAACTATTTATAGACTATGAGGATTCAGATCAACCAAAGAATCAATGATCAGTACGTTCCCAACATTCAGTATTCACAGTCGAACCTGATAAACAAGTAAAGGCATTAGGGGATAGCATTCCAAATGTGGTAAGAGGGAAAGAAGTTGAAGAAAACATCAATGAAGATTTCATGAAGCTTCTATAACTAAGATGAGATTTGGTTTGTTTGTTTTTCCTTCCGTCGAGTGGTAGATATATGATCTTTCGATCGAGCTGTATCAATATCAAACTATTTCAAGATAAAATAAAACGTTCGTTATTTACCTGATTTGATTATTCATACCAATAACAATAACTTTATTGGCTAAGGTGTATTCAACTCATGTACCTGTCATAGTATAAAGGTAGCACTCAATTTTTCTTATGCACGTTCCCTCATCTGGACATGGCAATAGTATACAACTTTAAATAGGCCCCTTAATACCAGAAAACTGGTTATGGGGAAGGGGGAACGCGGTTGGATTTTGAATTTTAAAAAAAGCTTAAATAGATGCAGATACAATATTTGTATAGACTCAAAATAGGTGGGGTTTTGCCCCTCAGGTTTAAACTGTGTGGTTGTTAGGTAGGTGTTTGCTGTGAGAAAAGGCCTTATCTTATATATTAGGTGGCCTCATTCGCCACCAAAAAGTTCTTATAATCTATTTGGTTTTGGGTCAGTTTTGCTGGGTGTCAAAATTTGGAGGAAGAGGTAAATGTTGTGTGGAAAGTATTTTGGCATGGTACATACTGATAGGTTAATGAGGGGTGTTAAAGCTTGTGAAAATGAAAAAAAACCAAACAATTAAAATGTAATTTTTAGCTAGCCCGTAGGGAAGTTTTGGTTTACAATGCCGTACAGTGCTGTTAATCTCATTCATAATATGACCACATAAAACAGTACACATAATACACGAAAAAAATATAATATATTATTACAAATGGACATGATTAATAACTGCTGGTGGTCCGCGGTGCAGCGTTCTGGCCCCCAAAGCTGTAAAGTCAGGTATTCATTTACCTCTGAATAGAGTGGGGAAAGGGGCATGAAGTGTCTTTCCCACGGATATTAGAACATAAACCGCCCAGCCCAACCCAAGAATCGAACAAACAAACCTTAGACTTGAGTGCGACTCACAAACCATACCGCCACGCTGTCTCCTTTCGTTATTATTATATATCTAACAGCAGAAAACAAAACTTAAAACATTGGCATCTTCATACTTGTATTCGCAGTCTGGCCTGACAGATGAATGCCAGCCGCCAGCTCAGCTTCATTAGCGGTTGCTACCTTGCCATTCATCGCATTGGTGATCCGAGGATTGAGGAGGGGGAAGGGGGAGGCCGAGGCACCGACGGTGTTTCCGAGAACGTGAGAGCTACGCGCTGTCATCGCCACTCACAGAATCGGATCGGTACGAGGAAATCTCGCTCTACGCGGGACTGTGACGTCAGCGAACCGCCAACCTAGTTAATAATAATAATATAAAAGAACTTCAATATTTCGCGCAAAGAATATATTATGAGATAAAATACACACTCTTCGGTTCATGCATAAGATATAGAATAGGTTCTAGTCTGACAGTTTTTTCAGTATTAATAACGTTTAGTTACAACGTCTAGGGTTGGTTTTATTTACTCCACCGTAAAGTATGTTAGTAAACAGTTCAAGCGCTGACTGCCGTTTAAAAATAGCATACCTGTATTTTAAGTAGGTCAGTGTGTATCCCACCTCCCATTTCCTTCTATTCCGCACGCAGAGTTTAGTCAGGGATAACTGCTACTATTATCTGCATCTTGGGTAAATCATGAAGGGTGGGCCAAGGAATGAAAATATGGCGGGGTCATAAATGCCAGCCGCCAGCTTATCTTCAGCGTTACCCCCCACACCTCTCTCTCTCTCTCTCTCTCTCTCTCTCNCTCTCTCTCTCTCTCTCTCTCTCTCTCTCTCTCTCTCTCTCTCTCTCTCGCTTTCTCTCTCTGTTTCTGTCTCTCAGTGGCGGTCCTATTTACTGGGCAAGATGGGCAAAGTAAATAAACATTACACGTATACCTAATAGCCTAGCCTAGTCTTAGTGCTAATCTTATAATCCTATCGCATGAGCTTCCAGGAAAGAACCGGATGGATTATACACACCCTGTGACAGTGGGTATAAGCTTTCTTACCGACAGGTCATAGACACACGCGACAATATGTACAGAAGTCTGGACTGGATCACTGAAATCAACTTCCTTGACCTACTGTATCACTTGATCTGTCTTGTCCTTCCTTGCTATTGTTGTCGTTGTTGTTGTTACTGATGATGACGATGATGATGATGACGATGATGATGATGATGATGATGATGATGATGATGATGGTAATGATGATGTAGTGCTGGCGTGTAAATGACACCCACAGCACACATTTCTAAATCAAATTTAGCTTTGCCTTATCTTCCTCGTCTTCCTTTTTTCTTTTTTTTTTCCTCTCAGGTCTCATGTCTCCCTACATTTCATAATTTTTGTTTTCCCACCTTTAAAAACTGTGCTATCTTCATAGTTTTCTTCTTGTTTATTAAGCATAACAGACTATGAAACTGTACGGTTTGTATGCTTACATACAGTTATGTAACAGCGGACTGATCTGTATCGAGGTTGTGACCTAGTCTAGTTACATAGTGGGAAGCTTCCGAGAGCTTTGTGGACCTCATAAGTTTTTGATGAGATCGCTTCGAAAACTAGAGGATCAAGTAAGACTTGAGAATTCTTTTCTATGAGGAGACGAGAGAAACGTTCAAATGAATCAGAGAGTAAAGCAGAATTAATGAATGCTTGCTACAGAGTGAGTGAGTGAGTGAGTGAGTGAGTGAGTGAGTGAGTGAGTGAGTGAGTGAGTGAAATCCCTAGCACCATGTAGGTCTACGCTATTGAAATGGATTCGGCTTCAACCGAAAGAGCGAGCGAGCGAGCGAGAGAGAGAGAGCGAGAGAGAGAGAGAGGAGAGGAGAGAGAGAGGAGAGGGGAGAGAGAGAGAGAGAGGAGAGAAGAGGAGAGAGAAAAGAGTTGAGAAACTAGAACGACTGAGTCAGTCAGTGCCCCCAGCAGCAATCATAATTCACAGGGTGAGCTATAAATAACATTCCTAGAAATTCGGAAATTCCCTGAACCTCAGCCGAGCAGCCCCCTCGGGCTCTCCCACGCGCGACAACTTGTGACCCTGGCCTTCGCACAACCTATCGGACAAAATGTTGTACTGTGTGGTTTCAACTCCTCGCGAGAGATCAGCTGTATTCACGACCAGTGACGTAATCAGTTCAGCGATACTAGCAGACGGCTTCTCGATAAGAAGAGAGAGAATAGATTGTGCGCCTGGCTAACTCGCGAGATTGTTGGCCGCCTTCAGTTTAAAAAGCTTGTCAATACCTACCATGTGTAGGTGCCAGTGCCAGTGACATTGTGACATTATTTACAAGTAAATTAAAATTTACAAGCTGTGAGAATTCTTCTTTTTTTCAAGGTAGGCATTACCAGTTTTGTTTAATTTATTATTACCTACCTGTCTGTCTATCTACCTACCTACCTACCTACCTACCTACCTACCTACCTAACTACCTACCTACTTACCGACCTACCTGTCTATCTACCTTCCTACCTACCTAACTACTTACCTACCTACCTACCAACCAACCTACCTACCTACCTACCTACCTACCTGCCTGCCTGTCTATCCGCCCGCCTGCCTATCTGTCTGTCTGTTTGTCTCTGTGTGTCTGTGTGTCTGTCTGTCTGTCTGTCTGTCTGTCTGTCTGTCTGTCTGTCTGTCTGTCTGTGCCTGCGGGTAACAATCTGTCCATCTATATATCTTTTGTAAATGTACGTGTGTGCATCCATCTCTCCTTCTGTCGACCTCACTGTCTTTTGTCGGTCTTTTGCCGAGATACATCGACCAGTATGTATATAATTTTCTACTGATTGCTAGGCGGCATTTATTCATTTATTGTATTCAGTAAGAATGATACTGTATCTATCTGCTCATGCCTGTTGCAATACTTTTTTGTTAACTAACTACCTACCTACCTACCTGCCTGCCTGCCTACCAATCTGTCTGTCTGTCTGTCTCTATATTCCCCGCCAGTGCCTTACGGCCTGCTAGTGCCAGCCTCTGTCTGTGTCTGTCTGTCTCTCTGTCGTACTCATTCACTCACTCACTCACTTATTCACTCAGTCTCTCCCCCCCTTACTCCCGCCCTCCCGCCTGCCAGCCTGTCTGTCTGTCTGTCTGTTTGTCTGCCTACGCTTTATTGCCTGCCACTTGCCAGTGCCCTACTGCCAGCTAGTGTCAGCCTCTGTCTGTCTTTCTGTCTGTCTGTCTGTCACACTCAATCACTTACTCACTCACTCACCCAGTCTCTCTCTCCCCTCCCTCCCTCATTCCCTCTCTCCCGCCCGCCTATCTGTCTGTCTGTCTGTCTGCCTGCCTGCCTGCTCTTTATTGCCTGCCAATGCCCTATGGCCTGCTAGTGCCTGATTCTGTCTGTCTGTCTGTCTGTCTGTCTGTCTGTCTGTCTGTCTGTCTGTCTGTCTGTCTGTCTGTCTCACTCACTCACTCACTCACTCACTCACTCACTCACTCACTCACTCTCCCCCTCCTTCCCTCCCTCCCTTCCTCCCTGCCCGCCCGCCAGCCTGTCTATCTGCCTGTGTGTCTGTCTGCTCTTTATTGCCTGCCACGGCCCTACGGCCTGCTGGTGCCAGCCTCTGTTCGTCTGTCTGTCTGTCTCACTCACTCACTCACTCACTCACTCACTCACTCACTCACTCACTCACTCACTCACTCACTCACTCACTCACTCACTCACTCACTCTCTGCCTTCCTTCCTTTTTTCCTTCCTTCCTACCGCCCGCCCGCCAGCCAGCCTGTCTGCCTGTCAGTCTGTAATTTTTAATCTTTATGTAAAGGCACCACAGCTCTTAGTTATTCTTGAATGGGTAGGAGAGTTGAGGGGGGTAAGGGAAGGAATATAAAAGGAGGGTTTAAATTACAACGGAACGAAAGATTTAATTACAGTTGTGTTAACTGCATTAAGCGTTGGCCTCTTTACGATCCAACAATAACAACGTCGAAATAGGCCCAGTCAATGTCCCACCGACTGCTATAGCCAATTACGCTGTTATATGTTAATGTGTTCGTCAGGCATGTAGAACATGCACTGATATAATGTATATATAATAATATGTGTGTTGGACGGCGTATGAAATCTAGTAGATCACCGTATTTTTATATTGTGCACTGTCAGTGGATAATCGCAAGTTTTCCTGCGCTCCTGAAGAGTTGCAATTCAGAGGAGCTATGACTGTATGTAGATCACTATGGAAATAGAATGCTTTGGCACACACCAGGACTACAACAGTAGGGGAGAGCACCGTGCCACCAGTCACACCTGGTTGCACAACCATCGTGTCACGAAAGACACGGCTTATTAAAACGATTTTAAGTGCACCGTAGTGTTTATAAAACTAAAGAACTTTTTGCATGTAAAAATATGAAATTACTGATGAACCTTGCAAGATATATTGAAATTGTTTTCCGGAAGTTCCAGTAGATATGTGTCGAATAATAGTATTTACAATGTATGAAAAGAGAGATTGTATAGTTATACATATATGGTATTAGTGATCCAACGTTTCAATTACCTTAGGGTAAAACCATGTTGACGCCGGGATCCGACAGTCACACAGGACCCGACGTTTTCTGTCGGGCGCGCCGCCCATGCTAACGCCGGAAACTGATGGTCAGATATCACTACCAGTACAAACATGGCGTGTAGCAGAAGAAGAAAGTTGTTGTAGTGGTAAATGGAGAAGACATAAAAGATACTCTTATAGACGATTTGGGGTCCACTTCATGCAAAGACATCGCCAATCACTTATCTAACAATGTTGTGATGTACTCGTAATTTTTCTCTTTTGTCAAAAATAGCTCATTTTTTGCTGTACCGTTAGAATAAGTTTTTCATCATCCATCTTGAAGACTTTCTTGTAAACAAGTGGCAATGCTGCTTCCGACGTTCGTTCGAAGAAGTTAAGTTATTGCGCTATGGTTATTTATTAACAGTTGGCGGGTAAACGGACACAACTATGCAAAGAAAATGTAGCTGAAATTTCCTCCCTTGCGCCCGACGGTCAGAATAGATCTGACAGAACACGCTCTATCGGAGACGGTCTGACCGGTGCCGTCTCAAGACGTCGGGCGGCAGCATGGGAGGCCAAACCGTTTTTCACTATCTTTCGTTACTATTTAGTCTGTGCACATTCTTCTCAAGCCGAAGATGATCCGGTCTGACCGTCGGGTTCCGTTGTCAGCATGGTTTTACCCTTAGACTATTTCAATTTTGTGTCTTTGCGCTGTCCCGTTGCCACTGTATAATGAGTTATGCATTGATCGCCTATGTACCACAGATGTGGTCTGGGTTTTTCATAAATAAACTTGTTAAACTTGTTGTCACAGCGCCGCTCGGACAAAATGAATTCCTCCGAACAACAGCATTGAAACTGTTCTCGCCAGTCATACCAGATGTTTCATCAGGTTTTATCTTATGCTTATGCAATACATTATCTTCACTTAAGCTTGCTGTGTTTGATAGACAGAATATCAGGAGCATTTAATGCGGTGACACGTGGATCGAAGTGACGAATAAAGCTGTTATAAGCAGATGCTTTTATTCTTTCTGGACATAATGAAGTCGAGCAGTGCTCCTCTGTCGAACCCTTTGCAGAATGTCAAGCATTAATATTTTCCGGAAAATGTCCAACAAAACCCGAGTGGTAACGGGCTCTGCTATTTTCCACAGCCAAACCTGCAGCGGCGCTAATACGCGGTCCTCCCTGTACACTTGAACGAAACTCAGAACTGTCCCCGGGCACCTTTTGATGTTTTGGAACAAAAGAATCGCGAGTGGCGCTGTGGCGCGGTGCAGCCCCACAGTAGAACAAGAACCTGTATTGGTGACAGATATTATGCCGCCCTATATAGGTGGACTGGAGGTGAGGGAACGGGGGAAATAGAGGGTGGAACTGAGATGAAAGAAACACTTTCTTTCTACTATACACGTTATTATATCATGAACACAGGACCGGGCATTCCGTATAGAAATTTCAAACGGACAAAACAAAGCGTTTATATAAACTAGAAAGAAACATAAATTAAGCCCACAAAATCCTTGAATAGCCATTACGATGTCTCAAATCAGCTAACAGTGTTTTTCCTTATGGTATGCTTTGTTACTCATTTGAAGATGCTGGTCACTGCTGCGTTAGACAAGTGGTCTCCGTATCGTGAGCTCGCAAACATATGAAATTCAAACGGCGGTCTCTGAAACACGCCGCTTGGTAGGTGGTCAGATGATCACTAGACCATGTTCGACTGCAGAGCGAATTTACGCGGCCCATCAAGTTACCAAGATACAAGATACGAAAAATTTGATTTTACTCAAGTTATATAAACATATGATCATCCCAAAACAATGTCATTACAATTAACAGTTAATATAAGTCATCAACATTATCCTGCCATTTACTGGCGAATGGGAAGTACAATACTTTCATACTTTACATAAGCAGTGAAATGATGTTGCAACATCAGATTCATCGAAACATGCACTGAACCTGTTTGTCTTTTTGCAGATTCTTCATTGTCATACGGAGAAATAAATAATGATGTAAGTAATAATTTCAGCCTTTTATTATTAAATTTGGCATGATCGTAGTTGCTTGGTGCAATTTTTTTTTTTTGAAAAGGGGGGGGGGGGNTGAAAAGGGGGGGGGGGGTAATTTCCGTAATTCCTCAGTTTTTGCCGCAGATTGGGTCTTTTCACGTGCAATTTTTGGCATTTTATAAGACAGTTTTTTACACGAGACAGCTATATAGCCTACAACCCCGGAGTAAGTTTTAATAATACACTGTGTAATATCTGTGTCGCATCATTTCACTCAACTTACCAAGACTGTGTATGTTAAAAGAAGAAGAGTAAGTGGGCTTACAAAAACTACTTGACTGTAAATGCCACAACGACATTAGTGGTACCATCAGTGTTTGGCTCGCTAAGACTAATGAAACCAAGGGCGCAGCGTCCATGTTTAATTAACCATCAAAATTTTCTAAAATGTTCAAATATCACCTCCGACCTATTTTGCCTACGAGCCATTTACAAGCATTGGCAATACGATATTGTCAATTTTAGCTAGCTGTTGCTTTTTTTTTTTTTTCGCCGATAATCTGAAAGCCTATACGTTGTCTCACAGCTTTAGCGCTTCTATATCCTCATACAATGCATCCGAGGCAATGTAGGAGAAAAACTTTTGTAAAAAGTGGCCAGTAATCTGAGAGAAAAAATTGCTTATGCGGCTGTTTTGACAGTGTTTTGTTGTTTCTTTTTACACAAGATCCTTTCCGTGCACGACTTCCCCGAATATGTTTTTCTGTCGGCGATAAGAGGCTGATAGTCTAAACTGTCCCAGGGTTGCCAAATTTGGCTCTGTATGTGGAAGTCAAATTCCAAACTTTTGACTTTTTAACAGCCATTGTCACCCCCTGGCTCCAAAAAGGATATAAATGCTAGATTGCCAAAACTAAAAAAATCATCCTCGCTACGCCCCTAACTGCAACTCTCTCGAAACAGAGTACGAGATGAAATAATGCAGCCTTTTAAATTTTTAGAATACGTGAGCGAGAGCATAGCTAATCTCTTTTAATATTATTTCACTGGCTATCAGTCAGAGCCAGAATTGAGTATAAGATTGCAGTCCTCTGTTGTAAGATCATGAATGGTGTTTCGCCGATGAAATAATGCAGCCTTTTCAATCTTTAGAGTACGTAAGCGAGAGCCTAGCGAATCTCTTTTAATATGATTTCACTGGCTATCAGTCAGAGCCAAAATGCAATATAACATTGCAGTCTTCTGTTATAAGACTATGAATGGTGTTTCGCCTGCATACATTTTTATCAGACGCATTGACTGAGCGCTCGAGCACAAAGCAATTAGACCATTAACGTTCTGAAATCCTTGTTTTCTTGTAGTGCCATACACAATCACGAAAAGATTTGGGGAAAGAGCTTATTTAATTTTGTTTGAGATGAACTGCCGAAAACTATTCATAAAGCAAATAAATCTGAACAGTTTTAAGAAGACTCATTTTTTCAAATAATTTTTTTAATTAAAATTTTACAGCCTGCCAAACCAAATGAGTGTGCTTGGATATACGTTAAGCAAAAAAGTAGACATAAGATTACATCTATAATGTTTCTCGCTGTAACGCGCGTAGCGCCTGTTTTGGATGAACGATTTATTATTAATTTTTTTGAGCTCAGACTGCCAGTGAATTCTTTGCAATCCAATGATTGGGCCTGACTGAGTCTTCTGTATTAAGAAAGAATATAAGCAAAACTATGAATCATAAAAATCGATTCCGTCTAACTGCATATGCATAAGACATGCACAGGGTTGCGGATAAGTGGAAGGCGTGATTAAGCGGCGCTGTGTGGTGTCATACTGCATAGACAGTAAAAGATTATGAATGCTCTTGTACAGAGGCCTTTGTATCTTTAAATCCCCAAAACTGTTGCGATTAAGCTACAAAAACGTTTATGCGAAGGCGACGGGGCATAAATATGTGTATATGTACATGCTGAACAGGAAAGAAACATGCGACTACTCTGTCAGTCGCAGTAAACACGACACAGCAATGCAGGCACTATTGAAAACTGGCTGGGAAAATTTAAAAAATGAAAAAAATAAAAAAAAGGTTTACATGTGCCCATAGGCCATGTAAACGGGTAGCAACTAGCAAGGCAATAAGTATTCTTAACTTCACCAAATTACTGTGAATGATGATTTTTTGAGAAGGAAGGCCGCAAAAACCTACACTAGAAATTTCATGCCCCAGCTGGGAATCGAACCAGGATCTCTCAGCTTGCACGTCTGAACGTGTTACCACTACACTACAGGCTAACTTCACAGCAATATGTTCCCTTACTTCCACGTGCGAGCCTAGTGCTCATTCGTGACCCTAACACACTTCCCAATTGCTCACACCCAGCCGAGACAGTAAATAGATTGGGACATATATATAGGAATTAAAACTACATCCTCCGTTCTTAAATTCTGGTTTATTTTTGGTTGACGGTGAAATATAATCAAATGCCCCCATGAAACTCTACACCGTCCATGATATTACTGAGCCGGATATCAACATAATCGGTGCCCTGAGTAATTTTTTTTTTTTTTGAGGAGTCAATTTGGGGTCTGGTTTTTGCATTTTATTCGTTTTAAGACTTTATTTTTACTGAAAGATAAGATAGCATAAGATAAACTTAATTGATCTTGCACCACAAATTTGGGTCAGCCAAGAGCGACACACACACACGCACGCGCGCGCACACACACACACACACACACACACACACACACACACACACACACACACATGCATATGCACATACATACATACATACATACATACACACACAGACACACCTACACATATGGACATGCCCCACATTATAATTATTATAGACATAGACATGCTGTGTCTCTTCCAAGCTTCTCAAGTCGTGGAAGTGTGTGTGGATGGACGGGGGGAAAGGGAGGGGGGAGAGGGGGAAATCAAGCATGGGTTCCAGCCATTATTGTTATTATTGCACTTCCTTCCCAGTCAGAATCTTCTCGCTCTGCATATATCAGGATTAGTAATACTGTATTATCAAAGTGCCAGGCCACACTCAGTTATGACATGACCTGGTCACCTAGGAGTCAGTCATTACTCTGTACGCACACAGTTGTGTTATCAGGCAAAGGTTTATAAGGCCTTTGTACAGAACCACCTATCAGCTTTTGTGGTCTGTGCAGTGGCGTATCGAGGAATATCAATGTTGGGTTCATCACTAAAACTAATATTACACGGCACTTTGGGCTTTTCGAAGTGGCAGAACGAGTGATCAATAGCAAAAGAGAGTTGGGTTAGGGTTGGATAATGGTGGAGACTATCTAAAGAGACATGGGGTGGCTAAGGATGGAGACTAGCCAGTGAGAAGTGGGGTGGATAAGGATGGGGATTAGGCAGAGAGACATGGGGTGGTAGATTAGGGTCAAGACTAGCAGTTCTGTAACCTTAGAAAAGAAGGGATAAAATAATATTTGATAAAAAGGAAAATCTGTTTGACCACTGTTTGTGTCGTTTTATTAATGTGTGCTTAGCCCATGTTTGGTTGTCTGTACCTTTTTTTCCCCTGTATTGTATAATGAGCTCTCATTAGTCTACGATTCTGACACTATTTATCATTGCCTGAGTGGCACATTTAGATTATTAGGACGTCGCACAGCAGGATAGGATTTGATTGACAGCTAACTATTGTCTTAGGCAGTATTTTCTGCCCTTAGGGGCGGTGCTAGTTGCATCACTAGTCATAAATCAATCAGCATGCTTCGAAAAGCCGGTCAAACAGCTGGCATATCGACGTGAAAATAGTTTGACACCCTTATATTGGTCAGAGATGACCACGGGAATAATTTGGAGAATACTTGTAAAATCTTTTATGGCTTGGAAAGAAAGTACCGGTCTTCACGATCAAAGAGAAAAATGAAATGGACCATAGCAATTAGCATGGGTATGCCATGTTGAGCTTAGCAATAAAAATCAACATTCATCAAACTTCTTCTCTCGTTCTGCCTCCTCTCTCTCTCTCTCTCTCTCTCTCTCTCTCTCTNTCTCCCCTCTCTCTCTCTCTCTCTCTCTCCGTCTATTTCCCCTCTCTCTCTTCTCTGTCTCTCTGTCTGTATGTCTCTCTCTGTGTCTCTCCTCTCTCTCTCTCTNCTCTCTCTCTCTCTCTCTCTCTCTCTCTCTCTCTCTCTCTCTCTCTCTCTTATCTTCTTCATTTTCTCTCCATAAATTAAAAAGAATCCTCCCCTTCCGGGCTTCCGGGCACCTGCCTAAATCTGCCACTGGCGGCATCGGGAGAAAAGAGGGCAAAAGAACATTGACGCCATTTTATGTATTGTACCTATCTGAGAAAATCCACCTGTGATGTTCGAGGTAGAATATGCTTTCAGTCCCCCTTACCTCTATTTTGACTAGAATTAAGAACTAACTAAACAGTTTTATAGCCTACTTGACCGAGGGTAAATCGTATGAGTAATTCTATCCACTGCCCTTAGCATCACCAACAATCTCTCTGCGAGTGTTTTATGGAGAGCTATCAAGCAGTATTTCACAATGGGATGTTCTACTACCATAAAGCTTTCGTTTCCCCGGCAATCCATCATTTCCTATTTCATGTCAATCTGCTATCCTTCCCGGATGTATCCTGTTAATTTTCTCATGGCATTAAAATACTGGTTATTCTATATTTAAGTTTCCTTTGGTTCGTCAAAAGCCATGCGTTTATTAAAAATAAGTCTAGTAGTCATCTATCTATCTATCTATCTATCTATCTACTACGGGTCATAAATTATAGAAGTCCAAGTCTATTTCCATGTTGTTTTGCACAGTGATTAGTGGTCTACTTCAGCGGCACCGTGAGGCTGCTCATCAACTTGCTGCTTGTGTATGAAGTCACTGCCTTCTTCGTTTATATTCAGGGCAGATTCAACAGGCTTTCCCTTCCCTATTATTAAGTCAGTCACGCTGAAGGTAAGTTCTTAGTCAGTCTTTTGTATCATTTCCTCTTTCATTAACTTTTCACAGTTTTCACAGCTGTGAAGTATTCTGAATTCGAGGCGCCATAGTGGAGTAAAGTTTTAGAGGAGAGTTAGTA
>JAWQUT010000025.1:3256152-3279073 GCA_033807755.1 Ellobium chinense | reverse complement strand
CCCTTCCACCCCTCCCCTCCACTGAAGCATAACAATAGCGATGGTGTTCCTGCTGATGAATACTTCCGTGTATGCAAATTTTGATGACGTCATCCGCTAGCGAAATTTTGTTTCGTTTCCAAACCGGGGCTACCAATAGCTGTAGAAGCATCGGAATTTTTTTGTCGAATATTATTTTCATAATTCAGAGATTTCAAAGCAAAATTCGAAGGCCGTCCTGATGACCGAGGTATCTTTTTGTACCCTCCCGCCAAATTTGAAGTCTGTAGCTGTGGTAGTTTATCCGGAAAAGTGATACATGTGTTTCCAGGTTGCCAAATTAATATAATAATATATTAGATGTGGGGGGAATTGCAAGTGAATGGAGTGTACGGTTTGGTTGATTCTGAGAGTCTTCATTGCTGTGCATGCAGGTTATAGACCTTCTCTGTACTTATGTGAAATATCAGCGATGTACTGTCCTTATTTATGATGCCAAGCTTAATAAGTTTTGAACGGAGCCGAAGGTGACTAAATTTGAATTGCCAACTCGTAAATTCATGCAGTTTACAGTAATAATGATTAGATCAAGAAATTAATCCTCTAATCAAAGGGCGATGCGACTTTCCCGTTTCGAAAGTTCAATCACAGTTTCGCTTTTGTTTTGCAATTTCTCCAATAGCACCGGTGTTGAGCGCCGTTCTATGATGTACAAGACTCACATAGTGGAAGGAATCTTTGCAAAGTAGTGTTGCTTTCTTTGATTTTTTACGTCTGAACCGTGATCCAGTCCATCGCCGGACACCCAAACCGTATAACTAGAAATGGAAAGGTGTCATTTGTCAGCAATAACAATAATAACAATAACAATCGCACTGTGACTTCTTCGTGGGCTTCTCGATGTCACAGATTTGAGCTTGTAATTATATATATATATATATATATATATATATATATTACTAGTAGATCTAGATGCCCTATGGAATCGTGGGTGAATAAATAAATAAATTACCATCTCACCCATGATGATTAGGTCTAAAAAATAAGTCTGTAAGTAATGAGCCATGCCACTTTCCCATGCCAAAAGTTGATCCACAGCTAGGATAAAAATGAAGATTTTTGTCTTGATGTTTTCCCATTAGCACAGGTGTTGAACACAGCACTGTGGCGTTCAAGAACCACAGAATAGGGAGTGATCATTACAAATCACTTTTGGTTCCTTTAAATTTTTACCCTACTAGTAATTACCCTCTTTCTTGAACGGGACCATCGGGAGTAAATTGCTAGATCAAATTCATGCAAAAGGATTTAAATTAAATTTCTAAGTGAAGCAGCTTTCCCGTTCCAAAAGTTTAACACAACAAGCAAAAAAAAAAACAAAACATGACGATTTTTGATTCTGTCTAGGACTTTCCCCTTAAGCCCCTATGCACGCAATACTGAGCGTTCAATAGCTGCATCATGGGAAGAAATCATTAGGAATTATTGTTGCTTCCTTTACATTTATTCTTCGAATTACTATTTCTTTCTTTAAATTATTACGTTTAAATCGTGGTCCAGTCACTCGCCAAACATTCAAAAGGCACAACAATAGACAATAACACGTCTTCTGTGCATTCCTAACTGTATTTTACGGCTTCTTCGCGGCCTTCTCTATATCACAGATTTGAACTTATATTCATTTTAATACAGAAATCCTGATTTAGTCATATGCCAAACACCTCAAAGGCACAATTACAAATAAAACAATATTGTTGGGTTTTTGGGGGTTTTTTTTATGAGAAGTTTTGGCTGTATTCTTTTACTTTTTCGCTGTGTTCTCAGTGTCACATAGTTGAGTTTGTGAATTTTCTACATAAACTATTTATTTAGCAGGTTGTGAAGCCATTTTTTTTACTTCCAAAAGGCGAACAAAAAAGAATCTCTGGTCATGGTATGGTGATCAGGTGACTTCGACTCTCTGAATTTCGAAGTAGTGCATTTCACGATTTGCTGATCAGAAAATGTAAGACATCAACTAATGAAACAACTCCATGAAAGATGATGTTCTTTTTTAGTAGAACTCAAAGTGTTTCGACACTGCAGCAATATAGTGAAAGGCTGATTGTCTTGCAGCCAGTTAAAAGAAGGCTTATTCCGTTAGTCTTGAAAATCTGGTACTTTGGTTTTAAACATGACCGGGGTCATTGCAGAAAATAGAAAGTAAAAGCATTTTCCTGCACAACTACCTTGATTTTATGAGCAAATGATCAGTGCTTTGGATAAATTTGAGTTCTTGTGCGGCAAGAATTATCTAACACAGCATTGTATCCGAGAATGGTTTTCTCTTTGCATAAGGTTAGATCCTTCCACTTCAATTAAATTGAGTCAGAATAATACAAGGCCAATTTTTTAAAAAAAGATTTTTTGTCATACCAGAAATAGTAGATTTAGTCAAAAAGCGATTTAAGCCTAATTTTGACTGGCTACCAGACAATTATAGGCGCTTAGAAATGTCAGAATATAATTGTAGTCAAATGAGATGAAGCATACCAGTACCTTTCTTACAGGGCGTTGTCTTGAACAAGGAATGAATGTAACTGGACATTTACGGGGAAAATTGCCACTCCTTAGCCTACCTACGAGAAACCTCATCTGGTTAATTCAGTGCATATTAATCTGCTGCATGTTTTTTGACACTTTCTGTTTAGCTATGCTCACCACATGCCACCCTAGTGGATAGTCCGTTCATCACTAAATGCTTTTCCTATGTAGTCTGAGAGCTTGTGCATTAAGGATGGGATCTCTTACCATTCTGAGAATTATGTATGTTAGTGCATCGATGGTGAATGCGTTCAACATGAAGAGTTATAGTGTAATTCTTACGTCGGTGAGAAATCCTGTCGTTAATGCGCAAGCTCTAAATTTATTCCGATACTTCTTCGCAACTGTGACGAAAGTTTTGATGCGAGTGTGTACCTTGTGACCCAAGCGTAAGGCGTTGATGCAGAGGTAGGATCTCGAACAAAAGCTATATAGTCAATCACGAACGACCAGGTGTTATCTTGTCTAAAATTCAGATTTTGGTTCCTAGTGGCAATAATTGTTCTCCTCTATATCTGGACATGAGAAAGAGGAATGATGTGAATCAGTGTTTTCTTCAGGTAATATGAGTTGGGGGAGATATTCTCCACTTGTCATAAGTTTGAAGGGGTATTTGTACATTTGTTAGAGGGATTTTAGATTTTTATCAAGTCATGCAAATTTGGAGTGCAGGAAAGAGTAGGACATCGGCGTGCATTCAATATATTTTTAGGAAGAGATTTTGATATTTAAGGGGCGGTCTGGAGAAAACACTGGCCGCAAAATAGTCTATCCTATATAAGTTGGGAGGGGGGAAACGGGGGAGGAGGGGAAGATTTTGCTGTAGACGAAGAAGCTGCGACTAATGGTTCCAAAGGCTACTCTTATATAATGGTCACAGGATATGTCTATGGTATTCAGTCAAAAGAACCAAAAAAGTTTAAGAAAGTCTGGACAATCATGGGATTGCTTTACGGTCTAGGCTTGGGAAACAAACGATTCTTTTGCCGATGTTTTTCAGTAGTGCTCAAAGACTCCCAATGACCATCATTTTTAACAATGATGATCACTACAATCATCTGTACAATAACAGTTTATTGAATGTATATTATCAGTTCGATGCTCGCAAAACTCCCCCGTGCATTGAAAGAACAAAGTCTGAAGACGAGAACCTCTTACGCTCTCGCGTTGATAGCAAAAACACAGATCTTTCTAGAATTTTGGAAGATCGCCGTCGAAGTTTGATAACAACACGTTTGTGCGATTTCTATAAAATTCTGACTCAGCAAAAATGCTTATTGTGGCTGTTCCCGAACCTCAATGCTAATCTGATCTTGCAAAAAGATAGAGTCTACATTCCAAGGCTTCGAATCGCAACTTCTTCCCAGTATCAAGATGCCTTCCACAAAATGGTCCAGAGGACTAATCTAGTATTCTGTAAAACCAACCACGACAGGGTCTTTGAACGACAGTGAAAGTCTGGCGCCTCAGAGTTTAGCAGCTAAAGCTATATCTGTCAATTGTCAGAATGAAATGAAGGTAGATAAGGCTATGTTGTATCACTGAGCTGCGATCATTGTACGCTGGTTCACTGTAAACAAGCCTAGAGATATATTTCTTTGCCTCTTTTATAACTTTGCCAACACTAGTCACGCTTGGAAGACTCCAGTATGGCAATATCCAAGAAATTGCTCATCTCGACTGGATGTTTGGTCCCTGCTATTTGACAAAATGAAAAGCCACGCCCCTTCCTTAGCAAAGTCTCTAGGCAAATCTAGATGGCTGCAACTAATGCGGAAGAGACAGAAAAAAATGCACTGATTTGCGAGTGGTGGCTGCTATTCAAATATCTTTGCTTCATTCATTAGCATACGTACCACCATTGATTCTTGCCTCATCATACTCCGACACAAGGCCGTTGATAAGATGTCCCATTAACTAATTTGAAACTGTAGATGGTTGCCTCTATATAATCGTGCTGTTTCTTCCGGTTTTGACAAAACGCGACATATTTCTAACAAATCTCTAGTAGGTGTCCACTGTGATTGGCGCACACCAACCAAATGCCCATCCTTTGCTAAGGGATACCCACAACGGGTACACAACGGCGGCCTCTTTCGCTACGTCGCAGAGACCAAACTAAAGTAGCCCTTGTGTTTGGATTAGGGTTAGGCATGGGATTAGGTAAGAGGAGCATCACCGGGACAATCCCTGGACATTGTTATTGTCCAGAAAATCTCTCATAAATAAAATAAATAAATAAATACGACTTTATTTACCCCGTAGGAAATTGTTTTACAATGTCATACAGTGTTAAACATCTCATTCATAATACAACACATATAACAATACACATCATACATGTAAATACATAATATTACAAATGAAATGCATAACAAAGTCATTGCTGGTCGCCAGCGGTGCAGCGCCCTGGTCCCCCCCAGCTCTAAAGCCAGGTACTCATTTACACCTGAGTCGAGTGAGGAAATGGAAGCGAAGTGTCTTTCCCAAGGACACTACAACGTAAACCGCCCAGCTCGCGAGTCAAACACATAAAGTCTTCAGTTTCTGAGTACGACTCACAAACCGCACGGCCACGCTGAGCTCATGTGTGCTTGTCCATTCCTAATACGGCACCTAAACCCTGAACCAAGCAGCAGGTGCCAGAGTTCACTGCTATTCCCTGCAGACTATCTCCAATCAATTGACGAATGCCACCTATTCATCAGATCTTGGGAAAATGATCGGTCGGAAAAACCTGACCGAGTAGTTAAAGTTTGTGTTGGTTTGGTTTTTGTTTTTTTCACGTAACATTTCAACAATGCATTAGAATCTAGACTACGTACTTTAGTCTAGTAAGCATACGTATTACTGAGGAATCATTAACAGTTTCTTGGGAAATTGATGCAACACTAGATAGTGCGTTAGGTCCGTTATCGCTTCAGATACAATATCATGTGGTAAGAGAAACAACATTCTAGACAAGGAAGTGAAGTGGGTATAGCTTTTGCGTCCTTAGAGAGCTATTATTTTAAATTCGGATCTCTTATTGACCGTCGTGGCATTTCCTAATGTTAAGATCGTGTTGCTCGTTACAAACCAGAATTAGATGATCCTTCCTCATCAATCGGATTCGTGCGGAGGAAAGTCAAAACATGTCGCTAATGTTGCCGTGCACATATTAAATCTGATGAACGTTGCAAAATTAATAGTCTATCTTTCATTTATGTTTTCAAGGATCTCTCTGAAATTTATTATCTTTAAAAAATATCCAACCGAAAGAATCTAGGAACCAACTTTAAAGCTGTCGCCCTGTGATGCGAAGTACGCACTCGTTCGGCTATTCATAAAAGAATGAGACTTCCGTCGTATAATTAGATCTAATCAGTTTCGTCCAACTAAACGTTGACACTGTTTCTCGGTTTCAAGTGAAAAACCTATTTTCTTCTTGTTGGAAGTGTTGTATAGTGTTAGAAATATTATGACATTACTGTGGCAACTAGTTAAGGGAATATCTTGCTGTAATAGAGCGACACACCTGCCAGGTAGTGGACTATGATCTGAGATAATGCCCCACAAACAACTTAATCCATAACATTACAACCACTTAAGATTTCGGGCAACTATGAATCGGCCAAATCACTGATTGTGTACTTTCCTACTAACCCGGTAATATATAAAACCTCCCCTTTGTGGGAGGCTCTGTCGGCCAATATCAGGGCGTAGAAATATGTTTTAAAAAATTGATATATGTATAGAGAGAAAAAGCATCAGCTTTTAAAGTTTCAGGTACTACTTGAGCCTTATAGAAAGAAAGTGCGTTAGGCCTGTTAGCACGCAGTCAAAACGAGCCTAATGAAAAATTGGGAACAAAGTCAGAGGGAGAGGTGATTATTTTTTAAAGAGACTTGTGAAAAAAATTTGGAGTTGACCCACCCCCACCACCCCCGTTTTCTCCCTCTTAAAAGATTGGGCAACGGAAGTACTTTAATCTCCATGAAAAAAAAAAAATCCGAAATTACAGCAGAATTTGCAAAATAACACATGATTTCATTTTTAAGGCCGAAAGATAAAATTACAGTTGCAGTCAATAACCTTCAGGAATCGGCCCCATTTAGTCGTTAGATATAGGCCGATGCCATTAGACATGACAAATGTGTATCTAGTTCCCCTCCTTCCCCTCCTCCCTCAACCCCCACCCACCTCTCCGGAATATTCAATTAAGACCGTCAAGGTTCTTGACACCTATTAGAAGGGCAAATCACACATTTTGTACAAGCCATATAATTTGCTAATATATAAAATACTCCTTTTTTGGGGGGCCTGCCAGCCAGTGTCAGTGTGTAGAAATTTGTAAAATGACCTGTGATCTAAAGCATCCAGTTTTAAAGTTTCGGGTACAGTTTGAGCCTTCTAGATTAAAAAAAAAATAAATAAATAAAGTGTGTAGGCCTATGTATTAGCACGTGGTCAAAACCAGCCTAATGAAAAACAAGGGACCAAAATTAGAATTCGAGTTGACCATTTTTGAAAGAGATTTGTGAAAAAATTTGGGCGTTGACCCCCCCCCTCCCCCCTTTTTTTTTCTTCCCCTTAAAAGATCGGGCAAAAGAAATACTTTAAGCTCCATTGGATAAATTTCCCGAAATCACCGTGGTATTGGTAGAATAACGCAAAATGTTAATAGGGTCGAAAGAAGAAAAGACAATAGGTGTTAATAACCTTAACGACTATACGAGATGGCCTGAGATAGCCGTCCCAGACAGGTGATCATGAGACCAAGTTTCACTGTACATGAGACCTCAGTGTGTGTCAGAGTTTTGCGCAAAAGGGTTTGAAATATCACTATAGATACAGATACAAGTGTGCGACTTCGCGAACCCTACTTTCAGGGAATCAGCTCATAAATAAGACTAAGGGTGTGACATGATCATGGTGGTGAATAAAACTTGACATAGAAAATGGAGAATTCTCGTCCGTGTTTTTCTTTGATGAACTGATCCCGGCCGAGGTTTAGACCAAAGCACTCTTTGCGAGAATCCACCGAGAAGTGAGTGTTTCTGTCTTTAAAGTGAAACTGTAAAAGGAAAGTGCTATTCTAAATCTAGATTTTGTCAACTTCTCACATTTATCATTAATAACAGAGATCACCAGTGCTGGCCATGAATACTAGGGCGCCCGGTGACTTTATCAACATAACTTGTGTGTGCAATTAAATCGGATTCTCGCAGTGACCACTATATCAGTATATCCTTTATTGTGGCGAGTAGTGACAAATTATTGTTTTTAATGCGTATACAATTAAAACACCGTGGGTATGTATAGTCCCCCTTGACGACTGGAATACAGTGCGATTTAGTAACGTAGTTTCACAACTTGAATGTAGTGCGATTTGGTAACGTAGTTTTCTTGACGTAATTTTTTAATGTGTAATGTGAAATTCCTTGCTAGTATGTCATGTCTTGGTTAAGCCAGATAACTCTCACACACACACACACACACACACAAATCTAGCTGAGATGAGAAATAAGCCATCAAAGCGCCCTTTTTTGTCGAGTACATACAGTTCGAGGTCGCGAGCTTCCTGTCGTAATTTTGTCATACAGCCAGTCAAATTCGCTAGACAGTACAAAAAAGCGTATATTTTGTCTACTTTCATTTGGTGGAAGTGTTTGAGCCAGTATTTTTCCTGCTCGGGGTGGAGTAGTTGTTTGAAGTGGGAGGAGGTTATTCCTACACAGTGGCAGAATTCAGAGGTAAGCGCGATTAAAGAATACTTTCTACACAACTAGTCAAAGCACCCACAAATTTGCGGGATTATTGAATGAAGCAAACAACCAAATTGCTACTGCAGCATTTACACTGTTTCTCTTTTATTATGTATTATGCTCAAACACGTCCTTGCATGTAAACATATCGGTTAAGTTAAACTGAGAAAATATATAACACGCCAAACGAATTTTATTGGCGCCAGCCTCCTTAAAAACCAGCCATATTCGAGGAATTTGGCCTCAAGACGTTAAGTTGGCTGCAGACACCACTATAGACTACGCAAAAAGAAGTGATGTCATGCGCATATGGATGTCAAGAGTTAAAAAATGAAGCCAGTCACTCGGATGAACCATCACTAACCAAAAAAGGACCATTTGCACAGAATTTGTGACTCATACAGCAAATTTGAGCGAAATTGGTTGAGAAATAAAACTCACACGGCTTATTTTTGTTAATAACTAGTCAAAGCACACGCACATTTGCGGCGTTATTGTGCGAAGCAAACGACCAAACTACATCTACAACATTAACACCGCTCCTCTTTTTGTAATTATTGTGCTAACACACATCATTGTGTATAAACATTTCGGTTAAACTGAAAAACAAAACAACGCTAAAAATCTAAAAATTAATAATTTTTCTCAACGTCAGCCTTTCTAAAACCCCGCCCTATCTGAGGAATTTGGCCTTAAAACACCACCTTGGCTGCAGCAACCACAATAGTAGTGACGTCATGAGCATTTAACATCAGCTTAAAAAATGGAACAGGTCATTTGGATATGGGAAAAATCCATTTTCTACATATTTCAGAGACAATCAGGAACATCGCTGCCCTCCAGTTTTAAAGAAAAAGGAGCAGTTGTGGTCGGTGATGAAATCAGTGGAGAAATTAACCCTCACGATGTGCATGGGAGGAAGCCTTTCTTGGCTGTTGGTACAACCAAGTCTAGGACTTGCTTCTTTCTATCGGAAAGCACCAATAGACTATTTGCACTGCTGGTTCACACGGCCAAAGTCATGTTCATTCTATTGATTCTGCTCTTTTTCGTAACGATGATTATGTTCACTCTGATGATCGACTCTGCTACGTACATATTCTCGACCCGGCATCTGATTCAAATGCTCCGTTTCAACTTCGGGGACCGGAAGTAAACATTTCAAGGGCGAACCGCAAAAACCGGTGACGTATCGTCCATTTAAAAATACCGAACCGGGACCGTATTCACGATACTAAGAACATTTACGTAATTATCAAAATAATACTCAATAAGTTTAAGGCGGAGAAATTATCAAAAGAAACACCTTCAGATCGAAAGGAAGGTGTATGCAAAATTTTGGGCTGGTTGGTGCACAAATAGTCGAGATATGGCTCCTACGAAATTTCACGAGTTTTTTTTATAATATGGGATATGATATAAGTAGTATAATTTTTCTCATAAAAACTTAAAATATAGCCACCAACAGTCATTATTTATTCACCTACAAAATAGTCTAGTTTCTTGATCAGAAAAGACTCTAGATCTGCTTTTAAATTCCGCAAAAAAAAAAAAATTTGATATCGGATATTGGCCCAGTTGATACTAAGACTAAGAGTGTAACATCTCAATTCCCGGTCTAGCGGTGTAAGCCTAATTTTGACTGTAGTCCGGCCGCTTATGACACGTTTGCGTGCAAATCGCGCACTTTGTGATACCAAATTGACCTTCACATGGTAAAATCTACATCTTTTTCTGATTCTAAAACGAGGTGGACCGTCATGGTATGACCACTGGAACCACCTAAAAATGGGTCTTGAAGATGCGAAAAAACGCGGACGTTTCCTGTGTTTACCCTAATTACCGTTAAGTGAGAAACAAATACTTTTCCATGTACTGGCCATGAGCTGTTTAGACCCAAAAGAGCAATTACACCGGTGTGACAGGCTAATATAACCTCCTAACCCAGAGTAAACCTCGGGGTGTGAGGTACTGATTGTCTGAGTCAAATACAAAGGTTATTATCTGATCCCGTAACTCATAACCATAGGCCTCCTAGAGTTTGTTTTTTCCTGTTGTGTGCGGAAATACAATGGGCTGTTGATCTATGTAACGACATGATTATGCTGCGTTCAGTTTGGATCGTAAGCTGCCACCCAGGGGCGTAGTGTTCATGTAATATATGAATCTGAGATTACCGATATATTGTCGTTTTTATCCAATATAATTTAACCAATCGGACATATTTTGTAAAATTTTCAAACTATACAATTTAAGTAACCCGAAGTGTAAAAAAAAAAAAAAAAATTCAAATATCACGCTCATACTATTTCATCTACAAGCCATTTACAAGCATTGACTATATGACTTTGCCAAGGTTAGCTAGTTTTACTCGCCGATAGTCTGGCAATTCATACATAAGCTCACAGATTCAGCGCTCCCATATGAACAATATACTGCATGAGTGCATCTACGGCTGTGTCGTGAGAGAAACTACTTTTTAAAATGGCAAGTAATCTGAGGGAAAACCACATTACCGCTGTGCTGACTGTTATTTTTTTCTTTCTACGCAACAGCGGCAAGACTCTTTCCTTGAACGGCTTCCCGGGTTTTTCTCAGGATGGCCAGACTTGGCTGTTACGAAACCAAAAATCAGAGTTTTTGGCTCTTTTTAAAATGCCTTTAGCTCCCAAATAATTGACTGGTTCGTTGGCTCTTTTTTTTTGGCTCCAACGGACTTAAAGGTCAAAATTGGCTGATTTTCTATGCAAAAAAGTATGTACACAGGGTTTTCGTCGTAGTTGGAACAACACACACCTATTAAAGAGCAACCCCCAAAACTGCATCCCTGTAACAGTCATTCCTCTTGTTCTGATGTATGTAGAAAAATTGACAATTATTATAAATATCGATGTATGTACTGTATATACAGTACAAAGGCATATCGTAGTAAATGTCCTGTCTTATGCGAAATCTTAACTCCCGTCAGCCATTGACGGTTTCAGACAGCTGGCTGAATATAATACGTGCTAGATTACCAAATAAAGTCACCCTCGTTACGCCGCTGTTGCCACCACATTATTTGTGGAGTTTGTTAAGGACATGCTAGAATAAGATAAAGTCATAAGGGTTGAGGACGATGACGGCATAACTACTTATGGCTTACGTAATCTCGAACTAGGGCTTGAGATGTATCTTTGAAAATCACGTGTAGCTACTTAAGTAGCTCACAATAATTACTTCCGAGGTAAGGTGCAATGGAGTCTATGATGCCTAGTTTCGTATACCTTTGCTTAAACCCCCAGACCATTAATTGTCAGACTTTTGAACGGTGAATTAAGAAATCAAGGTCTTCCATTGAGTGGCAAATTTCACATCGAGGAGCGCTATTTCTTCAAAATTCACGAGTAAAACATTTTATACTGCATAGAAACTTTACAAGTCGCCAGTTTACTATCTCTCCGAACGTTACGGTTTTAAAAAAGAATTGATAGACCTATAAAATTGTCTAGTATTTGAAATATGAAAGCAAATCCCACCAAGTCTAGGCTGTATCCACGGCCATTTGTAGGTGGAATTTGCTTTCACATGGTAACAACCAGATAGAGCAGCTATAATGCGTTTGGTCATTGAGATGCCTTGTGACGCGGGAATTTAATTTCGAAGTACACACTCGTTCGGCAATTCAGTAAGGAATGAGGCTTCTGTCTCATAAGTACATATGTCTAATCAGTTTCGTCTTAATAAACTTTGACATTGGCCCTCGGCGTCAGGTGAAAAACCTGTTTACTTCTTGTTGGAACAGTGTATAGTGTTAGAAATACAGTATTATGACATTACTTTGACAAAAGGCTACTGTTCTATAGAGAGTATCTTGGTGGAAAGGAGCAAACTACCTTGATGAATTATTTTGAGATGAAACTGTAACTTTGCAGTGCAAAATTACAAATATAATACTCAGAAGCCGTGTATGTCTTTAATTAGACTACAACAAAATATTTTGAAATATAGTACTAAAACTCTGCAGACTCGAAATCCAAGGAAGCAGTCCACTATGTGATCTATGCAGTGTCTTCCCATGCCTTATCGAAGACAAAATCATCATTCTGACATCGTTATTGGCGTGCAATCTTTCATGTCAAATCCAGAGGAAAGTTGCAGCAGAGTTGCACACTAACGCATTTTCGAGGCAAACTGAACTAAAATCCCTGCTTTGTTGTTGTTGTTGTTATTGTTGTTGTTGTTGTTGTTGTTGTTGTTGTTAATCCCATTTGGGTTAGGGTGGGGGGAAGGGGCGGGACGCAGGCTGCCGCCTTACAATTCAGATTTCGACTCAGATCTTTATTTTCCACTGTAACAATCCTCACAAAATTTGGATAGATGGTTACCGTTGGACACATCAGCATACAAATTATGAACAATCAGACAAACAGACAGACAGTCTGACAATCGGGTGGACATATTAACATCCTAAGAGGAGAAATATTTAGGCCTACGCCAAAAGGCGATCGAAGGTTCTTATTTCAGAATCGTAAAAAATTGATGTCGATTATAATACTGTACATGCAGTTGGAGTGATTACTCTGAGACTGTAGCGTGAATAATTCTTCCCTTATTTTGTATTCGTGCATTGACGTTTTTAAATTCTCTCTGTTTAGCCAGGAATGAGCGTTGTTTGCTCTAGAGGTGGAGGAGACATTCCCTCCCCCTCCCCCCTAGTCATTTGAGTGGAATGGGATGGGGATTTGGGGGGGGGGGGCTTTACTTGTTGTTTTTTTTTCTCTCAAGTACTGAAAATTTTGAAGTTCAGGAGGGATGGGGAGATCGGCGCGCTTTCAAAATATTTTTAGGGGCGATTCTGAAATCTAAGGGACGATCGCATAGTCCATAAAAAATAGAAAACACGGGATGAGGTGCAGATATGACTGAAGACTAACTCTGTATGTGAAACTTACGAAGAGAATACGACATAGTCTAAAGAGGCCGCCCTAATAGCTTATGAGACGCTGATATTTAACGCCCTTGCATTCCATTACAACATCTCCTGCATTCATGAAATTGCCACGCTACCATTTCCGAACTGACAAGTAGTGGGATGAGATGACCTAATCGTATTTTCTCCAGATCGCGAGATAGCGCCATTCGCTCCTTAAATTTCAAACTCCCCACACACCAAAAATACACTGACCATTTACATATTTACAAGTAACGATTTAGAAATGAAGCTTCTAGAAAAAACTCTTCTAATTGCCGCTCCTCTACCTTTCTTCAAACACGCGCCGATTCCCTCTCCACACCCCCCCACCCCNCGCCCCAAATCCCACCCCTTTTTGTTCCTGCATTTCAAAGTTTGCAATATTTGAGAGAAACCTAAAATCCTTCTAAACAAAGTTTACAAAGCCCGCCATAAATTAATTTTTGACAAAAAGGAAGATGTCTCCTGCAACTCATATAACCTCGAGAAAACACTACCATTGTTGTTGTTGTTGCTGTTGTAGTTGTTGTTGCTGCTACTGCTGCTGTTGTTGTTGTTGTTGTTGTTGTTGTTGTTGTCACCGTTGTTGTTGTTGTTGTTGCTGCTGTTGTGGAGGCGACATATTTTGAATATAAAAATGCCTCAGTGCTATTGAATAAAACTTTGTTTTTCCTTTCATTTGCCAAAACGAAAATTGATTTCAAGCCAGTGCACCTTCAGCCTGTTTCGATGCATTCACGCAACGTTTTGTTGTCCCTATAACTTTGGTAAGATCCATCGTCACTTGCCAGAATGCCCCGTAGTGTATATTCGCTGCTCAAACATGGGAATTTTATTTTCAAAGAATGGGCACTGTTGTCAGCGCGTTCAAATAAACAGCTTATAGCCTATAATAACTACATGAATCCAGACCTAAGAGATCATTATAAACATTGATTCTTACAAAGATTATTGGATCGTGATGCAACAGGGATAAACAATTGCCAACAAGCAAAAAAAAAAACAACAGCAATGCAACATTATCTTCCGGAAATGCCCTGTTTCACCATTGGTTAATAACCAGGATATGTTCCCATGCCCCTGTCGATTCACAACTGTTGCTATCTTTCTTGCCATGGCTAAAATAATCATATTGTCAGTCATCTCCCGGATACGCCTTTTTATTCCTGAAGTGGATAATATTATGCAGAGACGACGAGTCTTTACTTCTTGTGAAACATATGGGATGTCTGAGGTTGCAATAATAACAATCTAATCTGCTTATTACGAATTCCATCTTTTAAGTTACATTTATACGAAACTAGCGATATTTCTAAAGACTTTACAAGCCCCAATATGATACTGGGTCCTGTGGATGAGATTAGTCTTATGGATATAATATAGCCAGACTTCGGTAGATCTATGTTCTTTAGGCAACAGTTTAGAGGCTTCTGCATGTTTCGTAATAAGCAGTGTGGAGTATTTGAGTGTGTACTGTTTCGCTAATTTTAACATGTCATGTCATGTCATGTCATGTCATGTCATGTCATGTCATATAATATGGGCGAAAAGAATAATATTGGGGGGGTGGGGGTGGAGGAGGCACACGCATTCGGTGATGATACTCGCGGTCTGAGGTATATGGGGAGGGGAGCGCCGCTGGTTTGGGAGCCAGGCATAAGCCGTTACGCCACTGCACCTACTTCGTTGGCTGATAAAACTTCACACACCTGTCTACACTGCATGAATACTGTCGCCTGTAGCATACTTCCCTGGTTTGTGAGACATGATAGTGCTGTGTAGCCTAGTTCATTTCTTCCGGGTTCTTTATGATCGTATAGACATTCATGATAAGTTGTGATTAGTAGGATACCAGTAAGCATAGATAGTTCAGAAGCTTCTGAGGACTAGTGTAACCCAGTGGAAAGACATATAGGCTTTTTAAAGGGGAGGAAGGTGAGCTTAATCTGATAATTTTTTCAGATGGTACATATTATTTTAAGGAAGTGTGTCACCGGGGATTTTACCAAATTACTGTGATATTTTGAGAAGAAGGACCGAAAAAACCTACTCCAGAAAATTTCTGTCCCTGCCGGGAATTGAACCAGGGTCTCTCAGCTTGCAAGTCTGAACGTGTTACCACTAGACTACAGGGACGCTAACTTCACAGCAATTTAATTCTTAAATACCCACCGCCTGAATCGGTCCCTAACTTCCACGTGCGAACCTAGTGTTCACCCGTGACCCAAACACACTTCCAGACTGCTCACACTAGTCTGGGGCGGATTCAGCCAAAAAAGGAAAAAAAAAAAACTTCGTAAAAGAGTGACGGTTGTATGGCGTCGCATTTATTAAAAAATAGCGACTCAATTTCATTTCATTTATTTCATTCTGAACCCAAGTTGCAGTAAGCAACATAATATGGGCAAATGAATACAAAATATAAGGCAAATACATGTGAGCGGCTAAGCAAACATGATATAGTCAGTCTACATTAAGCAGTAAATTGACCAATTTTAGCATAATAGTAACATTATAAACGATTCAAGGAAAACACACACAAACACACACACACACACACACACACACACACACACACACACACACACGCACACGCACACACACACACGACCACACACACTCACACTCACAATTAAGGTATTAATATGAGGTAAGTATTACATTGCAGAAAATACCAAGTTTTTGAAGAATACTGTACTTTTACTCTGACTGGCAAAGAGTTCATGAGCTTTCAAAGTCTATAATATTTAGTCTTAAATAATCTGCGCCTATCAAGTGAAAATTTTTGACATTCAAACAAGACGTGAAACTCATCTCCTAGGCCAGAGTTACAGTGTTGACAAATGCGATCTTGAACACTTAAGTTATGCCATCTGCCAGCTTCAGCAGGCAAACGATGATTGCATGTGCGCATGCGGCTAACAGCAGTTCTGAATTTATATGGCATGTATCTGCTTTTCATTATTTTATAGAATGCATACTTATTTGAGGATGAAATGGTGTCATGCCATGTTTGAATATATTGATCTTTTAATCTGCGTTGTTAGAAAAGCAGGTAACGGATAGTTGAGTATTACATTCAGTCCAGTGTTCACTAAAACCTAGCTTGTTCAAATTATCAACAATGAGCGTTAGCCACTTGGACTCATAAACACCATTTTTGTGTAGGGGAACAAGCAGGTCAGTTAATATCTTACTGTATTTAGTGTGTTTTCCTGATACCAATCGGTACCAAAAGGAAAGGCATTTTTGTATTACCTCAACAGATATTGGGAAAACGCCAACTTCACTAAACAATGAAACGCCCTTACAACTTCTGCCAAGCATCTCTCCCTCGAGGTCGTTAAGGAAAATAGAAAATATCATGCAAGATAGGCTGCAGCCCTGTTTTATTCCGATATTTGTGGTGAATTGTTGTGAAGAATGATTTTTCAGTCTCATCTTGGTTTCATTATACATGCTAAATAATATGCGTAAGAAGTTTCCTCCAACTGCAAAGCTCTGCATTTTTTGCAGCAAGTAGAAACGGCAAATAGTGTCATAGGCCCTGCTCAGATCGAGAAAGGCTATGCATAGGGCTTTCTTCTTAAATTTCATATATTCTATGAGAGCTTTCAGGACAAATAGGTGATCATCCGTGGAGTACCCGGAGCGAAATCCGGCCTGATTCTCTGAAAGCATGTTGGTGAGGCTACGGGGTCGGATAGTGACACTGCTGTCCAGAGCTACTATGTTGTTGCTGTCGATGTAGAATTTGCCTCTTTCCGTTAGTAGCTTGTCAACGATTAGGGTGGCCCGCGCCCCGCTTTCTTCTCCCGATGAAATAGTGGCATTAACAGCCGTCTGCGGAGGTAAAGTTCTCGGAGGAACTGTTCGCGAATGCCGAAAAGTGTGCTGGTCAATTTGGGTCCGCTTTTCCGTACCTCCTCTCTATCTTGGAAGAAGGAGAATTTGGCCACTATCGGTCTGTTTCTGCCACGGATGAAACGACCCATTCGGTGTGCCCTCTCTAGCCTGATATCTTTGTCTATTCCCGGGTTTTATTTGAAAAAGCTCTGCACAATCTTTTTGGCGTCTGTTTCATCTGGCTCATCTTCTGGAACACCTGTTGACAGCAGGTTGTCTCTCATGCTGCGTGCTTCCTGTTCTAGGATCCTTTCCTCCAGTTCTTTGATTTTATGATAATCACTGTCGAGGATGTTGTGCATTCTGCGAATGTCTTCCTTGTGCCTATTCACCTCTTGCTGTGTTGTGTCGTACATATCACTCACAAACTGCACTGTCACCTCCATAGCGTTCACCTTTTCAGCTATCCCCGTAAATTCTCCCTTCATTGACTTCACTTCCCTGTCGAGAGAGTTAAGTTTCCTTTCGATCATCTCCAGCCTTGCCATCTTTTCATTCATGCTTGCTATGTCCCTTTTTAAATCCATGAAGGAGCTAAGTATCTGCTGGGCCCATTGGGGTGGCTGTTCTCCGTGTCCAGTAGCCGAGGTCGTACTGGGGGCCGTCTCAGCTGTCCTTTCTACTGGTGGCTCGGATGGGCATGGTAGTGATGTGTCAGCAGTTATACGACTGCACACTTGGCATCATTAGCAGATTTGGAAGTGTCTGCATGGCTAATTGATGGGGCGGCACCCCTGAGCGGAGATCGAAACTCTGATAGTATTGTATTGTTGGCATTTTAACCACCTTGTAGGCCTACCAGCCCTCGCAAGTTCTTTGTATGTCTCAGTGAATTTTAACTACCTCATTGATAGTCTTTGCGAGCTAGCTTTAGGTCTCAACGAGTTTTAATCACCTTGTGAGTGGGCTTTGCGAGCTATTTGTATGTCTCAGTGAGTTTTAACGTAAACCACCTCCTAAACAGTCTTTGCAAACTATTTGTATGTCACAGAGAGGTTTAACCACTTTGTGGACAGTCTTTGAGAGCTAGCTCAAGGTCTCAGGGTCTCGGTGAGTTTTAACCACCTTCTGGGCGGACTGTGCCAGCCAGGTCTGAAAGCCCTCTTCTTTTCCCATGCAGTCTCTACACACGTGAGGCAGGAAAATGCATGCTGTGAAATGCATGACGAAAGGTATTTCTTTCTCCTAAGAACATGCATTTAGTCCAGTGAACAACAACAACAACAACAACAACAACAAAAAACAACCTTCAGACAGCTCACACAGTAATAGTTGACCTACGCAATATTGTTAATATTGTTGAAATTCGTAATTTTTTTTTTTTGAAGGGGGGGGGGGNNGGGGGAAGGACACAAAGTTACGACCCGGATACAGTCGTGGCGTGCGGTGCAGGTCTTTACACGTGTTGGTACTCAGGGTTCACTGGCTAATAAAATGATCATTTTAAAGAGAAAAGCGTTGTTTCCCATGTTATTCGTGACAGGCATAGCCTACAGATGGTGAAATGCACAAACAGTAATGTATTGATAGTCTACAACACTGCAACACCTGAACAAGTCAGGCTTAATCAATAGCACTCTCCGATAAGAACTACACTATAACACTTTGTTGTTATTATTTTGCGGATTTGCCGTTGCATGTTGGATACACTTTGTTACCAACTGAAACGGTAGCTACATTAAACCACCTACTCCATTCTTGGAATGGCTAACTAAAGAGAGAAAATTATTAACTTGGAATAAATCTACATTTCTTCCCTCCAGTTTCTAACGGTAACGAAATTCACTCCCCAGTCTAGACTCAAAGATCGAGTCTGCCGGTGTATATATAGAGATCATTCATTCATGCTGTGAGTATCAAATCACTTATAACATAGGCTTAATATTTTTTTTTCGGATTGAAAGCCTCCAATCTTGAATTCACAGAATGAAAATGAAAGTGTTTTGCTTCTGTCAAAAGCCATGCGAAGTAACCTATCTGTCGTTTTAAGAAAACTGAAGTTCAAAACTTATGCATTCGCTTTCTATGCATTTTAAGTTTCTGAAAGGAATGTTGTATAGTCTAAATAATTTATTGGTGTCGTGTTTTGCGCGGATCTTAATAATATTTATTCCAAATTCATTTTAAATGAATTAACCACTTAACCCACTCAAAAAGGATTAATTGTGTAATGAGTCCAGTGGAGTGTTTGAACTCTAACTCTGAATACGCCAAAGAAGAAGACAAGCCCAACGCGTCTATGAGTTCCAATGATATTGACCTTTTTTTTTTTTTGTTCTCACTCGGACTTGCTAAGGTGTGAGACATGATAGTGATGTGTAGCCTAGTTCATTTCTTCCGGGTTCTTTATGATCGTATAGACATTCATAAGTTGTGATTAGTAGGATACCAGTATGCGTGCGCCCCNTGCCTCCTCCACCCCCCCCCCCCCTTATAATTCTTTTCGCCCATATTATATGAAATGACATGACATGTTAAATTTAGTGAAACAGTACACACTCAAATACTCCACACTGCTTATTACGAAACATGCAGAAGCCTCTAAATTGCAGTCATACCATTGTAGTTATTAATGGCAGCAGACCTACTTCGCCTTCTCCATCTCTATCATCTTCTATCCTTCCTTCTGTGAGAGAGCGTGATCGAATGGTTGGACTCAAGATCTAGATGTTCTGGGTTTGTAGAGTGATCGAATGGTTGGACTCAAGATCTAGATGTTCTGGGTTTGTAGCGTGATCGAATGGTTGGACTCAAGATCTAGATGTTCTGGGTTTGTAGAGTGATCGAATGGTTGGACTCAAGATCTAGATGTTCTGGGTCTGTAGCGTGACCGAATGGTTGGACTCAAGATCTAGATGTTCTGGGTTTGTAGCGGGACCGAATGGTTGGACTCAAGATCTAGATGTTCTGTGTTTGTAGCGTGACCGAATGGTTGGACTCAAGATCTAGATGTTCTGGGTTTGATTTCTGACTATGGTCGTGTTTTGAGTGCCTTGGGAAAGCATTTCATTTATATTTTGCTCAGTTCACCCAAGTTAAAAATGCGTACTTGGCTATAGGCAGTGGAAGATGTCACAAATACTAGTGATTAGCACCTGTTGAAGGCAGCGGCACTATATACTCTCCAAGGAGTTGGGAAAATCCTTAAGTGGTATAAGCCGTTGGGGTAGTAATAATAATAATAATAATAATAAAGTTCATTTGTAAAGCGCTTCACCCCAGGAGAGCTTGAAGCACTTTACAGCCACTTGCACACATACTCAAACACAAATGCACACCTCCACGAACACACAAGCTTACACACATGAACATTTGCACACAAACACAACACACTCTTATTCACCTACACATACATATCATGTAGCACCTGTTTGTGTGTGCACTCAAAGAGCAGGAACCTCAAGGTAATAAGAGTGTGAATTCGCGTGAGAAGGCATTGGTCTGGGTACGAGACTAGTGAACCGTATTATTATTACTATTACTATTACTATCTTCAGCTAAATAGTCTGTTGGGATAATAACAATTTGAAGGTATTACCTCGTTAAATTATATATCCAAAGCATTCTCCAATTTCCTCTGCGGTTTGCTATTTCTTCAAGCGCGCGGTGTGATGTTCGGGTTTACTTTGTGCTATGTTGGCTCTGCGATTTGAAATAATTTCAGATCGAATTCTAAAAAGGAACTGCATCTTAATAGGCAAATACCTCTACTGTCATCATTTTTCTCTTACCTGGTTACTAGCTTCGTTTTGGAAGTACAGTTGTAGTTTTTCACCTCGGTTTGTTGACTGGTTTCTATGTCTCTCAGGACAGAGAGACGTCCCATTTTATCACACAAAAAAACAAACAACAAAACACTAAAAAAAACTCGCATCGACAAAAGGACTTCACATATTTAGGAACCGATTTGCAAAATATGAAACTTTGTTGAAAGATTGGTCCTAGTCGGAAAGAGGATGCCATTAAATTTTGGTAGGTGTCAGAACTAACGTACGTATCTTTTGCAGTGTTTTCACTTCTTAATGTCGCTTAGAGCAACATTGTATTCTGTTTGGCATCTCGCTTTCCTAGAGTGTATTATACCTTTTCGCCGACAACGCATCGTCTCCTCGCCAAGACACTCTTCTTCTTTTCTTCCATTTTCTTCGCTCCATCTTTTTTTCTTCTATCATTATTTATATAGACTGTCACGGGTCCTTAAGTGACGTTTTCCAGAGATCTGTTTTATGTCTTACCAAAGCGACTGCAGTTTAATCCAGATAAATTGAACATCATGTTATATTGATGCTGCTGTCAAGAGGATGTACATGTATTTTTGCAAAATTTCCACCTCAGGCGTTGATTCTGCTGGCTGCGCTAAGTTTTCGTTATAACCTCACTTGCTTGGAAGTTGAAAGTCTAAAAGACTCAGTAAAGTCTGAAGACATGGTCAGTTTTCCTCGTCTCCTGGATACTTTATATCCGGTAGTTTGACGTGCAGTTCATAAGTCTCGTGTTCATCTCTGCAGATGAAGCGAAGGTCATCCGCGCGGGGCAGAAAGAGGGAAAGGCGAGTTGTTATGCCGCCTACTCTGCGCACTCGCTCCATGAGTAGCAACAGCAGACCAAGAAAACGTCCTTGCACAACGAGGCAGCGCATGCGGCCATGGATGGAAAATCTCCTCGACAAAGAAGTTTGCCAGACTCTCCGATGGGAAGACAAAGAGAAGAAAACATTCAGTATCACTTGGCGTCATGCATCCAGCCATGGTTTTGACCAGCACAGCCATGGAGACTTATTCTCAATGTGGGCACATCACACAGGTAGGCCCACAATTGGAAGATGAGAGTGAATAGATTACTTATCATGCATTCCTGACTAATTTAGTTCTTCAAGGGGAAGAGATTGGAAGAATTGCTTATTGAATGGGCGACAATTATGACATTCCAAATTGTGAAGAGCACCATCTCTGGGTGAATTTAGTAAGGATCCCAAAATGGAAGCGAGATCATATTTAATGAGAATACATGTCTGCTTTTAGCATCGATGTTTCACTTACAAGAAGTCGATGCTCATTCTTTGCTCAATGTTGTGGCGCCTGTCATTAACATTGTTTGCTGTTAGCTTTTCCAGGTGGTACCAGGGCAGATTATGCTTAAGAAAGAAAAAAAAATGTCTTTCAGACTTTCGGTTGTAGATGTATATTTCGACGTAGGCCTAGTAATATAATATAAAGTGTAGCCTGTGTGACAATATAGGCACGCATATTGATGTCTATTTTTTTTTAATTCTAAGTTTGCTGGAGAAGTTTCTGCATGAGAAGTTACTTTAGACAGAACTCTGAAGCGTAGTGATAAGTTTCGTTGCACACACAAAAGATAGGCTATAACCTTTACAATACCTCGGGTGGTCATCGCACCCTTCTGTATCCGATTGAATAACGTATTTCAGAGAACACTATTTAAACTTACAGGTCTACAGTAATTCTAGTAGGTCTTGCTGGTTCAGTGATGAAATACCGTTGGCCAAAGGAACGCAAGATAGAGTAAGAAAACACTGTCGGAAGCGGAGCTGGAAAACTTTCTGATATAGGTTTGAAGAGAGATAAGCTTACTGTATATGGAGAACAAGCCTAGATAGTTTGGAAAAAGCTCATGTGCAACTGTAGAGGCAATATGATTTTCTGACTTACACAGAACAATATAGTTTTGTTATAGCTTTGTTATTATATCATGTATATATAGGATGGCCTATATCGAAAAAAAAAAGGGG
>JAWQUT010000025.1:3184803-3252303 GCA_033807755.1 Ellobium chinense | reverse complement strand
TTTGTCTATCTAACAGGCAGCCTCCTGTTGTTTTTGCTTTTTGTCAATTTCTATTTGGTGCTTTCCAATGGAGATTATCATGAACATTCAGAGGAATATGAATAGAGATGAAATAAGAAGGAAATAAATGATGATAATGACAATAACATGTGTAGGCCACAGTTACCAATGTCTTGACTGCTTATTTCAGCAAGGTTCCAATGATCTCATGTGACATTGCTATTTTCTCTTCCAGCAAGAAGTGAAACAAGAAAGCCAGGAGTCTCAGTCTGATTTCAGAGACCAGGCGTCAAGTTCCTCCAACTTGCTGCAGACAGCCCCTGGTTTGAACTCAGTATCGACCGGTGCAACTGCTCTCTTCTCAGGAGAGAAACTGTCTGTTCCAAACACCACTGCAGCTGGTTCAGGCACGTATGCCAGAGGGACCACATCATCTTGTCCCTCCTCCTCCTCCTCCTCCTCCTTCTCCTCCTCCAACACCATCACATCTTTGCCAAGCATTACAGTGTTATCACCTTCTTCAAGAGCCCTTCACAGCTCACTGCAGACGATGGCCACGTCTCAGGCCTGGTCTGGCCCATCTCAGATTGTCCACCCAGATTCTCAGACTCCTGACCTGACCGATTTGCTGGATCAGCCATCAACCAGCAGATGCTACACCACCAGGCAGATGACAAGATCTGCACAAATTACAGTGCCAAAACTTGTCTATGAACCCAATGCTGAAGGTGTTATATCCATTTCACTGTTAACCTCAGAAGCCAGTGAAGATACTGCTGATGCGACACCTGTAGTTGCACTGCCTATAAAACAAGAGACTGACTCACCAGATGCTGAAGGGGACAAGCTGCCCAACTTCGAAGCCTTGGGAGTACCTGACACATGTAATGCCATTATCCTGCATGTAGTGCTGTTTTGTGTTTAAAATAAGGGCCAAAATAAATGATTTTCCAAACTCCTAAAGTCCATGCCTTGTTGAAAATGGCATGATAAAGTATCTGAGACTTCATTTTACTTCTTACTTCATTCATTTCAAATTCAGTTTAAACTTAGATTTATTTTAAGAATATTTGTGCAGGAACAAAAAATTAATCTGACATTATTTGATATTTCCCTGTCAGAGCCTGTCTGAAAACTGTTACAATAGTAGTTGACAAGTTTTGGAGACTGCTTTTATTTTTTCATACTCAATATGTCAAAAAAGACAATTGAGATTGTTAAAGATTTTCTGAAAATTTGTCCAGAAGAGGGGATATAGAGTTTAAGTCAAGTTCCAGGAGTAAAAGTTTGTATAGAGAAATTGGGGCTTGGGAAACAAGTACACTATATGAAGTGCCCATCAAATGGCCTGTCAGAAACCTTGTAAGAACCATTCAAGGGGCTGCCTACACAAAGTTAGAAAGGCTTTCTTCTTAGTTGAAGTATGCAATTTGGCATTTTCAAGTGCCAGATGGCAGCCCAGACCTGCAATCTATTGGAGGCAAAGAATTTTCTGTATATCTTGACCCCCAAAAAATCAGCCTGCATATGGAGACCACCTATCTAAAGGATCACTTTTATGAAGAATGAATGGTGTCATGGTTTCTTGGTAGCTTGCATGAGGAATCCTCATCAGCGTTTTTGTTTATGGACTGATCCCAACCCACTGCTCATTGCATCACCGACGAATGTGTGTTGGTCTTTACTGAGATTGTGATCAGGCCAAAAAAACAAAAATATTGATGAGGTTCCCTTTCTCATTTAAGAACATCTGAAGAAAGCACTATATTATATTATTTCTGATCTTGACTTTATCCGTTCTTCACATTCTTAATGCTGAAAGTCAGTTGTGATGCCCATAAATACTACACCGCCAGCTGACTCTATCAGTGTAAACAGTGTGTGCGTTTACTCCTTAATGCACTACTTTTTAATGTATGAAAATCTGGTATTCCGCTGTGACTGTTTACTTTGCCGTAGCAAGTAGGTACAGATTGTTGCCTGTCAGGGTGCATGTAATAAAGATACTTTGGATGTGGGTAAGTTCCCTTGAATACTGAAGGGTAGCATGTTTTGGTGAGGTGGTTGTCTGGATATGAATGGAATGACATGGTTTACTTGACATGGGATGTGGAATTCCTTATATGTATCTCCTGTATGGGTTGAGGGAGGACATCTCACACTATAAATAGCTATCTCTAGGTCGTAGGGTCAGAATGTGCTAATGTATTTAGTTTACAGGCACTGGTAGAGCATGGACTATTCTATTGCTGGACATGATGTACCTGTAAGGATAAAACATGTAATTTTTACATTTACAGTTTGTTACAGTTGTTGGTCTGTTATTTAATATTATTTCTTCAGCACCATAATTTTCTAATTTATTTATACATAAGATTTGTCTTTTCCAGATAAAACACTAGACAGCAAGTTAAATCCCAAGCTTTGTAGTGGAGGTCAAGTGAGAATCAAAACTATTAAACAAGAAACTTTATCCTTCGAAGAGATTCAGCTCCCATTTTCCAGTACCGGTACACTGGTAAGTACTGGATAACTTGACGGGGTAAAACACACTAACTGTCCTGTCTAACATCTCACAGTAAGTTACAAAACACATCATACATCAAGCATATGCATTCCACCTCTTCTTTAGGAAACCCCTAGCGCAGATATATTAGGACTTGTTACAGGATACTCAACAACTGACTGGAATTCACTGAAACAGGCATGAGATAATGATTATAGTCTATGTGAAATGCCGTGACTAAACTATTGTGTCTTGCCCCTAATGATCAGAGTGGTCATGACAGGGGTAGTGGTGTTGACTGGGCTGACGGCATTATGAGATGGAAGTGATGATGATTTTGTTAGTCTATGCAGTATAAAAGTCCTTTCAGCTGGAATTGTAGACTTGCAACCTATGCCTGTGAAGAAAGCACTACTATAATTTTTGAAAATTTGCAGTTATTTTAGGTTTTGTGTTCCTTATACTCTGACTGTATTTTAGTGCAGCTGGAGGCAATTTTTATAGATATATAGACAAGATGATTCAATCTCATTCTTGTATTCCTAGGATCCTGCATCTTCTGTATTTTTTTTCTCTTTTCTTGTAAGCATTCATTAGGACTTCAAATTATAATATAAACATTACTTTGTGCTTTAGATGTTCTCTAAATACAATCATAAGAGTTTTGAGAACTAGTATTTATGTTAGAGATGGCAACAGCAACAGTGATGAAAATGGTCATGGTGCTGATGGCCATGACAATAGAAATGATTACAGATCTAAAAGAACCTGAGATAGAGAGATAGAGATGAAAAAACACCAGGTGTTGTCACTATGCTTCCAGAATAGTCTAATTCAGATCAAGACCCATGTTGACAAGTTAAAATAAAATTAAGGTGTACCAGTCTCCTCCCATCAGAATTGTAGTTGGTAAAATAAGCATGCACTGATTTTCCTTTGCTGTAAGAATGTATTCCTGCATGTTGTTGGTATGCACAACATGACTCGGGCCATTATGAAGGCCCAGTGACAATGTGTTGCTTCAACAAATTTTAATTTCCCTCTCAAACCTATGGCAGATATTAACATGTGAAGTCCAAGTGGCCCAATTTTTTTTGACATCTAGAAATTTCCGGCCAAATTCTATCTGTTAAATTAGTTGCAAAAATGTATCAATATCTTAGTTAAATTTCTGTTTGTTTCAGAATCTGCAGTCTCAACAAACTTTTGACTTCTCAGACCTGGATGACGCGAGCCTAGTGGAGATTCATGAGAATTCCGGGACAGATGAATTTGTCAATAATGGTAAATGATTATAAGACTGAATTTAGAACTCCTACGTGACCCGGTGTTTAGTGCAGAGAGAGATGAATTTTGGTCTCTGGCAGTGGAAGATGTCTTTAAGTAAAGGGGCCCTTTGTTTCTCATTTACAAGGTAATACATCAGCTTCACCATTAGAAATTTTCTCAATGTTTACATGTGCCAGTGCAAAAATTTGGAACTAGTAGAATGCGTGCATGGATGAAACTAGCCAAGGAAGTTGAGCTGTATGCAGCTACCATAGCTAAGGATTTATTTTAAGAATGTTAACCTAAGATCACAATTAGTGTCTCACATTAGTAAGTTGCTCACAACTGTTTTTGCAACCAACCAAATTCCAGTAACTGTTGCTGACATGTCACTGGACCCGCCAATTAATGTGAAAAGATTGCACTAAAATTCTTGGAATTGGGTGCTAGTAACTTGTTGACATGAGTTTCAGTCTTTTTACTCTTATAAACTTGGTTAGACATTATAACGTCATGCCAGGAAGAGATACAATTTTTTACTGTGAAAACTTCTTAGATCCTGAATGCATGACCTGCAGCACTGGTACGAGACGAAGGCCCATGGGTGTTTGACTTGTGGCACACCAAGCATTCTTCATCTCTTTCAAAAAAGGTTGAACAAGAATATTTTAAAGTGGCTTTAAAGTTGTTGCATCCCTCAGGGCCTTCAGAAAAAAACAGAAATAGCTGAAGTTGATCAGAATAAGTGCATTCATCATATGAACATCAACAGTGTATCATACATACCCTCTTCCTCTGCTGCTAGTGCTGATGGGCTGGGAAAAGTTATGAACATCCTAGGTTATAAAGGATTTTAAAATAGATGCAAAGACTTTGTAAGTACATTTAAAATATTGTCACTGTGCTATGCAAAAGGTCTAAGTCATTTTTGACACTTCTGAAAGAAGACAAGAACAAAAAAAATCAGTGTATCAGTATATCTTTATAACTGCCATTTTGACGGAAAATATCGACACATTTTAATTTTTTTGTGTAAAATGTTTTATATGGACCTTGATCATCTACACAACTTGGTATCCTGATCAGAAGATGGCCTAAATCTGATTTAGGCCATTTTCATAGCATTGTGACAAGACAGGACTCAGATAAGTTTCGAGCCCTGGGAATGATAGGCTTGCCTTTCTCACTGAATTATTGGACACACATACATTATATCAGAGTCATTTTACTTACCCAGTGGCCTGATTATTTCTCACCAGGTGATGACAGTGTGAATCTGGAATCCAACTACATGGTAAGTTATTTCATCACATGAATTTCCTAGCTTGCTTCCTCAGTCTGATGAGAACTTCAGAAAACAGTCATGAAGAATAAACCAAAGTTGTCATGAGAATGTGCTGGAAACAACAGTCTACAAAGAAATATAGATATATATCTATTCCTTAGTGTTTGTGTTCACACCGGCCACTCCCTAGCTCAAAGGCTGGGTCATGTACGATGCTGATAAGGTCTATTCTGGTTTGCAGCATTCATCATGATACAGATGTGATTCAGACAAGGCTTTAGGTCTTACTCTCAGAGCATTTATAGATGGAACAAGGAAAGAATCATCAAAGTAAGGGGATAGGTTGAGGGAAAAAAAAAAAACAGAATTGCAACCTTCAGGGATAGACATGATAAAATTTTGGAGACAGACTGTTGCCAAATACAGCAGCACAAATTTTAGACCCTGGGGTGTGAAAACATGGCATTTAATTAATTTAATGAATGAGTAAGATAGTTTGCATTAAACAGTGTAGTTTTTATGGTGCTCATCTACTTAGGCCCATGTGTGTCAGCAGCAATGCGAGAACATTTATATTGCAGTGTTGGAGCAGACCAATATTGTCTTGTAATTTTTGGGATGAAAAAACAAAAATATTGTACGCAAGGTAAAGTCAGTGAGACATTTTGACTTCAAGATAATTTCATTAATGTAGGAATCTGTATTGAGCAAATGGTATACGTTCAAATGAAAGTTGAAGATGATACAGAAGGACATTACAATCTTCAATTTCAGCAACCTGAAATTAAGAATACATCTGAATTAAGATACATGTGCTTGATTTCACTCTAAATGATTGATACGTTATTGCTGACACTGTAATGTTCCTAGAATGAAGATATGAAGTACTGTATTGCATGATGCCATAATCTATGATCATGTTAATTCTTTCATTCTTCTACAACAATTGGTAGCATGGTAGCCAAGAGATGCAGAGTGCTTGTCTCTTGGTATGATAGATCTTGGACTCAAATTCTCTATTCAGTGGATTTCTCTTTGGGTCCTTTTTGCTGTGTTTAAAAGGAACCTCCCTATTGGTAGCCCAAAGGGAGTTCAAACTTCATCTTTGATAAAGCCATAAATGTGATGGAAAGAGATGTTAAAACCTAACTCAAATAGTCTTGCAACAAACTTCTTTTATACAGGAAGTAGAGGAAGAGTCTGCTCACACAGATGTTCCAACTGATCAATCTCAGGGTAAGTTCAATCAGGAAATGTCTGTCGTAGTTACATGGCTTTGAATAATGTTCTTCTACAATCTCTTTGACAGTAAATCAATATAAAACATGTAGGCTATTGACCTCCTCACTGTTGACACAAATTCATTATTGAATTTGGCACATCTCCAATTGTAATTTACTATGTATATTTAGTTCAAAGTTTTTTTCTAAACCTCCACAGTCCCACATTTTGTTTTCTTGTTATATATTCATCATAGTTCATCAGAAAGCTGATGAAAGGATCAAAATAAATCTTTCAGTTTGAGCATTTTGTGGGACTTTTATCTTATTGTTGCAGTAAATGCCTGATTTAACTTATAATGACCACTTACTTCCAGTCCTCTTGCATCCAAGTTAATGCATTTGAGTGTGGGCTTGGGTGTGAGCAGGGGGAAGACCCCTTACTCTATATCCTTTCCAACCACATCTGTCCTCCCAACTAAAGTATGATACAGCTTTGTGTTTCTCTGGATCTTGCTCCTTTTCTCTCTGACTTTCCTTTATGGTGAAACACACTCAACATGATTACTGGATAACACACTCACATCTTAACACACCCTTTTGCACGTGGTCTTATACAGTTTTATTGTCCATATCCTGCAAAACACAATCAGTTGAACAATACCCTGTGTTTAACCTGATGAAGTAATCTTGTCTCAAGTTGTCCACAACAACAAATTATATGCAACAAATTATATGCACCACTGATAACATCTGCCAACCCCACCTTACATGTGGCAGTGAACAGATCCTGGCATTCAAATGCGATTGCATTCCAGCATCCAACGAGAATGACCACAGGGATAATCAGTGTACTTATTATTCATGAGCAAGTACTTGCGTAACAAGTCTGCATTAGATTTTGTCCAAGTATACAATACATACATATATTAAATGTCTTAGAATCAAGAGCAGTGATAACACCCCCTACTGATGACATACCATTCCTCACTTGGTCCAGAGTATGTGTATGTTATCAGTGTTCTACTATAATTGCCCTACTTATTAAGAGCTGTAATATCTATTATGTTATAAAGCTTGACAAGAAATTTCAGCATGTGGAATTTATGCTTATGTATATTTTGTCTTTTCAGAAGAGACAGACACTGCTGCGGCTGTGTATCTGGAAGCCCAGAATACACTCAATGAGGATCCCGCAACAGATATAGTGGTCACTGAGTCCAGTGCAGTTGTTATTGAACCCGTAAATGGACTTGAAAATCTGGAGTCCATCTTTTTCGAATCAGATCTTCAAGATGTAAGTGTGTGGGGAAATGTCCAGTGCAAATAAAATGAGGTACAAGATCAATTTTCTTTTACCTTCATGTTCCTTATGTAGTAAATCTGTTTGCTTTTACTGTCAAGTCACAACTTTCAGATGGAATTTATGAAAAAAATTATGTACAAATCAGTCTGTACATTTTACTTCTGCAGTACTGATTAGATTTTCCAGGATAAGAGCTCAGAGACCAGCTGAACAAGTCACTTGTTTTCCATGTCTGATGAATGATTGCTTTATTTCCTTTTTCATCTAACTTTTCTTCATGCCCATTCTTATGAAGAGAGTTTCACAAAATTGTAACAGACTGAAAAAGGCATTTTTTTCTCTTTTTTTTTTTTGGTTAGATTGAAACTACTGTGTTTTAAAAAAAACATCATTTAAATTTGATCTTTTTTTACTGGCCATACAAAAGGTAGTGGCTTGCAAACAATGATCATGACTCGATCAAAACTGAAAGGGAATAGCTTTTCAGAAAACTTATAACCATAAGACCATTTCCTATAGTTCATTTAAAAAATTATTAAAGTCGGATTATGCAATGAAATGGTGACTGAGATTTGTGAGCAAACAGCCATGCTTTCATTTATAAAAAATTAATACTGCTTCTCAAATACTCTCTCTGCAGCTTTTGATTTGTGATCAGAAATTGCTGCCATGGATTTCAAGAATTTCCAACTTCAATACTACAGTATATGCTTAGGAGCTGTTATGATATGTACTGTTTTTGCTTAAGGGGGATCGCGGGTGAGAATTTGATCAAGTTTGCATCAAATTTTCAATTTTTTGTTTTCATCAAATTTGAACATTGTAACATCCCTAGAAAATCCTGATATAAGTCAAGTATGCAAAAAAACATCTCTAAGAAGGTGTAAATCGCTCCTTGTCCTGAAAATGACAAGATTTGGTAGGATTTGACGTTAGTTTTCTCAAATATTTTTTTTGTCTGGTTTGGTTCACAATAGAATCTCAAAATCTCAGCAACAAATTGTCTTATACCCATCAAATTAGACATGCAGGTGGACATATGTGTATTACAGGTACCTGGGTAGTGAAAATACATATATTTATGTCAGATCTGAGAAAAAAATTTAAGGCAATATCCTTAATTTTGAAAAAAAATCTTTCAAGGCCTGCAGATCAGGTAATTTTACTTTCAGGAGTAAATAAACTAGCCAGGTACCTGTGAAATATACACAACTGATGATAAAGTTGGAAATAGGGCATCTAAAAGCAGCACTTTTAGAAACTTTGAGATTTTCCTGCGGCTTACATAAATTCAATTTGGCTGCCATTACCATGATGACAAGTAAAAAAAAATGAAAAAAAAATTAATAAAAAATCCTTATGTTTAGTCATATCTGACCTTACTGTAACGTTTCAGCCCTCTAGGTTAAGAAATAAGGAAATTGAAAATTTCACCCTCAGTCCCCCTTAAGTGTAAAATTTGAAAGCCTTACAATTTTCAAGTTGCAGCAGTCATCTGGATTTTTATTTCCTTTCATTGCTCAGATATTTGCCATGGGTTATATCTGAGCACCCTATATCTGCCATTGCCGAGGTATACAATCAAGAGGAGAAGATCATTCCAGAAGCATTATCTTCAAAGGAGAATGATACAAGTGCCAACTTAAAGACGGATGTGGTATTTTCTCTCCCACTGGAACAGAAAATGCACAGTGATGAAATAAATGGATGTTGTCATGGGCTGAGAACATAAAGTCTTTGACCATACCTTTTTATCCATACATTTATTTTTGGCATTCTAGGAAGCTTTTGATGGTTTTGAAGGAAAGGATCATGTGAGTAAGACCAGAGGTTCTCCTTCATGTCTATATATAGCAGCAAGCTTGACCATCCTTTATAGAAGGTTCTTAATGACATAGGTGAAAAGAGACTGGAATTTTAAAGACATATCATTGCATAAAACTTTGCATTTTGATAAAACCTAATTTAAAAAATCTGATAAAAAAGAGTTACATACATTTTCATTAAGCCCGTGTTGGTTTTTAATGTTGATAAACATCCAATTTTCTACACAAATGTATTGCCCAGTGAAAGATTACTTCAAGTTCCAAACCATTCTCTCCTCTCCATCAACGATATAAAATGTTATGAATTATCATGTGCATTCTGATGTGTGTCTGTATTATATGGTATGGTACTGGAAGTGTATTGTGGAGATGAACATTAGTGTTTTTTGCTCCTGTATGACTTATTTGTGATTACACCCACATATATCTTTGTTCTTCATACATGTTCTTTTTTTATACAGCTTAGAGGTCAAATGCCTTATGTTTATTGCATTAATGTTTTCCATACTGTTTTCATTTAATAAATTGTAAATTTTTTTGTTAAACAAATCCGTTGCTATTTTCTGTATTTTCAAATTTTGTTATACAGCCTGCAATGTTAACTCAGAATTTGTTAATGCTTTTACATATTACCCCAACCAGGTAGAGCAATATTATTAGCTTCAAATGTAAGCATTTATAATCACATCAACAAGAGGGTGTCTACCAGACTCTATGCTCCCTTCACAATTAAAACGAAAGTTACATTTTAAGCTTCTCTATCCTAGTTCAAACTAAGAATTTTCCGTTAAACGTTTAATCTATAAACCTTTCATTTGTAGTACACAGATAGATAAAGCTGGTTGTTTACAAACATGTTCTGTACATATCTGTGAAATTTGTCTAAAAGTAATTTTGTGTGAGCATGAGCTGCGGACGAATCATGTTTTATAATGTAAATGAAGATGTTTCAAATCTCTACATGTCTGTGTTTAATGTTTTCATTATAATGTTTGATAACACTAATCACTCATTTTTAAAAAAAATTTATGTATGCTACATCGTAATCATTCTCTTGTCATGCATTACATTACTGTAACATAAATTTTTTTACCTACTTCATTTCATACTTTTAGCCAGTTACTGGTTACATAACTGACCTTTAACAGCTAGATTCATTATAAATCTGAAAAGTTCGTGAATAGTCTTAGATATCCAAGTAGACTGCCTGTCATTCCTTGTTCCCTACATCTTTTGAAGCCATGATGGAAATAAATCTGTGCGCCCAAAGATTTCCAAATCTGAGAGCTAAAAGGAAAATATGAGTACTGATAAAACTATAAACAGTAGCAAATTCTGATCGAAGGGAGTTCATTGAATACAGCAAAACTTCAATATATAATGTACCCCTCACACATGGATATAGTGTACTAATTACTGAGATATACTTATTATCGAGGTAACCCTGAATAATGACATGAAAGAATAATGAGTCTTTACATTTGAAATCCATACCTTATAACAAGGTATACTTATTAAATGAGTCCTTAATATCAAGGTTCCATTGTATGCTGGAATTTTACTTACTTTGACAAATAGGTGACTGAAAATTGCCCATCTCCTGATGTTAGTAAATGCTTTTCCACTGGTAAGTGAAAAACACTCAGGCATTTCATCAATATTTTTGGGTGGAGGTGAGAAAAGTGAATGAGCATTATGCCTATAATCACTTTTACCTGCTTTTTTCTTATTTGTTTTTACGGTATGAGAGACATAAAAAGTGCACTTCATTCTCTTGTGTGAGAAATGCAAATCAGCATTAAGACTATGCTGGTGTTCATTTGCTTGTAACATGTTTTAGAATACTTGGAAAGCATTGAAGAGTTACAATTCTTTTTCTGGAAGTGGAAAATGTGAATGAGCATGATGAGGACTGTACTGTTATTTACCTGTTCTAACATGTTTTTGTGGTATATTGGAAAACATAGAAGAGTTACATTCCTTTCCCTGAAAGTGAATGAGCAGTGGAGTTTACTTGCAAGTTTTCTGTTTAGTGGAAAACATTGAAGAGTTAAAATCCTTTCTCTGGAAGTGCGAAATGTGAATTGGCATTGGGGCCCTACTGACATTTATTTGCCTGTTACATGTTTCTATGGTATATGGAAGACAAAGAAGAGTTACGATCATTTCTATGAAAGTGGGAAATGTAAATGAGCAGTAGGACTGTACTGGAAGTTACTTGACATCTTTTTGTGATACTGTATATGGTTGCATTTCATCTTCTAGATGTTACTTGCCTGTTACATGTTTCTGTGGTACATGGAAGGCACTAGAGGATTACAATGCCTTCTCTAAAGGTGAGAAATGTGAATGAGTATCAGAACTGAACTGGAATTTACTTGCCTTTTACATATCTCTGTGGTATATGAAGGGCACTAAAGAATTACAATCCCTTCTCTGGAGGTGGGAATGTAACTGATCATTATGACTGTACTGGTTACAGTCCCTTGTCTAGAAGTGGGAAATATAATCTTCTCTCTGGAAATATGTGGGAAATATGAATGGGCATTAGAAGCTGTATGTTGTATGTTACAGAGATAAGTACACTCAAAAGACATGTTTGTCGAAGATCCTTGGGTTTGGTATGAAACTAGCTCTATTCTGAATCACATTGTGAATCCCAGCATGTTTGTTGGTTCAGATAAACATGGATTTTACAAAACTCCTCGATATATAAAACATTAAAGAGCCTCAGGAATTTTGCTGTAAGCATGCCAGAGTGTACACAGTTGGAAACGGAATTTAAAAAAAAAATATTTTTGTTATCTGAAGCAAATTTTTAAAAAGATTTTGTTGTAGTAGTCATTCATTAAATTTTCATTAACTGAGGCAAATCATGTCATTTCATAACATGTCGAATTGACCAAAGTAATAAAGATGGATGAATTGAAAAGTAATCCATGTGTTACTTTTTTATTTCAGCTTTGCTGTGTGTTACAGTTCTATCATTATTGAGGCAGTGCGCTGTAGTTAAATTCCAAAGATGGGAGTACGCTGTATTTGAATCCCAACATTACAAGTGGATTACAAATTAACTCCACTGTATGTTATTAATATATTATAGTTAAATTTCAACATTACAATGACACTGTGGTTAGATTCAAACGCTATCAGTGTTGAGATTTAAATATCACCAGCATGTTACATATTCCAATATTATCACTTGCATACCAATGCTACAAACCCCTCCCCTCTCCATCCTCAAACACACAGTCCCAAAATAAACAAAAGCCTTAGCGGAAGTCATTTTCATCAATTTATTTACATGCTTCTGTTTCGATATCACACAGAAGACAAAGAACAGATGCATCCAAACAATAAAGCTGAGAGGCATTACATATTTACAGGAAGCTCTTCAAAACTAATGATCTTGGTCTATCTCATGATGCTAAATGAAGCCTCATTGCTCAGGAAATCATGTAGGAGTGAAGTGGAAGCATGTCATTTTATTTCAATGTTCATATAGAACTGACAACAACAAAAGTAAGGACTTTTTGGGGACCTTTCCTGGAATTGCTAAGACTTAAGAAAGCCATTAATTTTACTTTTATTTACTGCAATATTAACACAATGGAGACAGTGAATTATCAATTACCAATGATGGGATGAAGTGTCAGTGGTCATCAAAGATTCCTAGGGAGGGGGGCGGGTCCGGAGGGCGATTTTCCAACAGCCACATTTTAAAAAAATTTAACTCTTTTTTTAATTCAGCATGTTCAAATTAGTATAAAACAGTGAAAAAATATGTTTATTCCTTGGTTGCTATGGAAATGGCCGCCATCTTGAATTTTTACATGACAATATGTCATTTTCAATAACTATCTCCTCCGTCAAATGAAAAGCTATCCATTCGAAATTTTACACAGACATGTCCACAGATACTCTCTCATCACTAATAGAGAGCTTTTTTTGGATATCCTGATAACATTTTATTTTACACAGCTTCAAAACTGGGGTTCCACTAATAACTAATTTTCACAATCTTTTGACAAAAACACCATGAACTTCAGAAAATTTGAAAACATAACTCAAATCATCCACACCACTCATTCTAAAATACACTTGAAAATGCTTAAAATGACATTCATAGTACACAACAAATTACTTTGTATTAAACAAATTTTATAATATCCAAATGACTATCTAAGCCAGCTGTTAATTTAGTACTTAACAAATGTTTTGGGATAACAAGTTTTGCATATATTATTATATAGAGCATTTCCATAACAAATATGTTTGAGGGTATCTCATTCATTACTTGCTTCACACTTCACTAACTGGCTTCCTGCACAACCACACACACCTAATACAAATACATCACTGACACACATAAAAGCATTCATATTTTTCATTGCCTATACATCTCCAGTCGCTATTTGAGCCGTACGCTTCGTATAATGCCTGCTCTGATGCCTGAAGTCTCTCCCTGGTACTTGTTAATTTCTGGCCGATAGTCTCGGATCTGGAAAACACAGAGCAAGTTGGCAATGACTAAATAACCAGACAGTGTTATGAACTGTTACTTATGGGGAATAAGAGTTAAATGTTGGGACTTGATGGGGATATTAAATTTCAACATGGGGCTGGGGTCAGGAAACCTTTTCATAGAAAGGAATTCTGTTAACACAACCACTGGTTAACTCAATTCCCTGTAAAGCTCATTTCCATTCAACAGTGTGAACTGCACTGTTCCTAATAAAAATCTTTGTTCTTTATAAAAGGCACCCTGGAAAACATAAAAAAAACTTCCGATAACATGCCCTCAAAAGCTTGACCTGAAGGGTAGGTGTTGAAGGGTATGTGTATTATCAGAGTTCAATCGATTTTTAAAAGTACTTTTAACCACCACTATATCTTTCTGGTTTTGTATGGTTCAGTTATTCTGTTACAAATCCAAGTTTCTCTTGTGAAATAATTAAACGTTATAATTATTCTTACAACAGGGCCAAACAAAGTGAGGCAAGAAGTCAAAATACCAAAATATGCTAAGTTGCATCTGATCTTTGATATACACAACATGAATATCTGAAGAGCTGGGGTGCAGGAAGGCTAAATGCACTCAAAAATTATGTTTTAGCCAGTTAAACCTGTCAGTGTTTGTAGCCAAATTGTGAAATACTATACAAAATGCAACCTACATGAAAGCTGCAACCATTTGGACCACAATATACTAGGTGACCCCCACCCTATGAATATATTTTCTACATCTACCAGCATAAGCCAGAGAACTGATAGAGAAAACATAAATCGGACTGAGAGAACATCAGCTGACCCAGCACCAAGAACTAGCTGCAACTACATCATGCAGACTGCATGGCCTACTACAACAACAGGCTAGGTTTTACAGCATATGCTAACAGCATCCCACCTAGTGCATCTGAGGATTGTTAGCTACTCAATTTAAGTCTATAATTTTGAGATGCAAGGAAGGCTGGTGAGGCAACATACATACTAGAACAGAGGATAAAAGAAAATAATCGTCTGTGTGCTCCTATGTGCATGTCATCAACCAAGTTCTACCTGCTTGTCAAATTTCAATTTTCTCTTCCCGGGACTCGCTGAATTATTCAAACTCACCATTTTAGATGAGATGCATTAATATCAGTGTTGCCTTTTGAAAGTGTAATTAGTGTACTCAAAAGCAGTATGCTGTCACAAAATATTGTGAATGGATATTGTCACAACAGAACTTGTTTGGAGGCCACATGATGTGATTTATTAAAAAACAATGAACTGCCATTCTTTGCAGTTGATATACATTTAACACTTGAATCAAGAGCATAACCAAGTGCTACTGCTGCCCTTTCTAAAGAGTGAAATACTTAGCAAAAAAGCAACAAATTAAACTCACCTTTCCTCTCCTGCGAATCTTTGCTTTCCTGAATTTCTCTCTGTGCTTCACTCGAGGATTGTTAGGTGCTGTCTTCTTTTTAGGCTTATTTTTCTCAATCTGAAAATATATTCACATTATAATTAACCAACAATGATAGCTCATTGTGAATACGCATTATAAAGCAGTTGGTCAGTAATGCCATCTTAAAAGTGCCAAGAGCTTCAGAAAATAATTAAAATGGCAGAGAATATAACAAACCAACTTTCACAAATTTTCCCTAAGACTATCTCTAAACAGTATCTCATTCTCCATTGCAAATAAAAGATATTACAGCACTTGAAAATTACTGCATTCTCTGATCACATGTGAAGAAAAAATAGACAAATTAATTACACCTGTGTCACAAATAATGGAGACAAAGGATCAACAACAACGAAAAGTTTTGATCCAGCACCTGTCAGGAGTAGCAGTAAATCAGTCTAATAAATTTGCAAAACAAAGTTTGTACATTGTTGCCAACAACCATTTGAAATGCATTCAGCCTTGATTTCTTTCAACATCAATTAAAAACACATCTCTTCATAAAGTATCTGTCACAGGTGATACTCTTTCTGATGCTTGGAATGTTTGCCATCTTATATGAAGTTTTGCATATATGCCCATAATATACAGGGCATGTGTGTGAGCCTGTATGTGTGAGTTTGTAATAAGATTTGTGTGTTTGATAGCAGTGTACGCACTGTAAAGCTCCTTGAGATTTTTGCGGGTGAGGTGCTGTAGAAATCCTCTATATTATTATTAGAGGACTCACTTCACATCCTATAGGTATATATACTGACTAAATTTTCAACTGCTTACAAAATTAAAATGTTAACAACAAGCCCCTTTCAGCCAGGATAAACAAAACACTAATCATTTTGCTAAGACACAATTTATTTAACTGGCAAAAGCGGAATTAACCTCTAAATTTTAATGTGGAGACTTGATTTCCATATACTGTAAATTCTGAGTATTCTCTCAATAAAAAAAAATCTATTATCAATCTACCCACAGAGTACATATACTACAAGCACAAATTGTATGTGACTGGTAACAGCAGACTTTCATTATACACATTAAATGATCACAGAGACATGTTGTGCAAATAAATTTTCAACTGCTAATAAAATCAAACTTAAATGTTCCAAACAATCTACATAGTACACAGTTCTTATGTTGCCCAAACAAATTTTGTAGGCAATTTTAAAGTCATCAGCAATGAGGACACAATCATTTTCCTGGAGGTATTCCAGGAAATGTCAATATTTTGCCAGGAGCAAAGCCATGCACATCAGGTTCATTTTTGTTGCAATGCTAGCCATTTCAGCCACAAAATCCAGCAGATTTTCCATCAAAAATATTCTTCCGGATATTCCAGAAGGAAATAACAAATTTCAAGAGATTTCATCTACTTCCAGGAGCTTCTGAAACTTCAGCATAACACCTTAATAGCAGATTCACTTTGATAATGTGACTGATAGGCTTGTCATCCCATGTAATGTGACTGGTTATGCAAAACTCCTCTGAGGTACTGGTAATGTGATAATGTGCATGAATATTCAAAGACTCACCTCATATGTGATTGGCCTGTTTTCCATCTGTTCTCCATCAGGTGCCTCATCTTCCAATTCTTCATCCTCAGTCTCATCCTCACTGTCATCAAGTGTTAACCTGCAACCAAAAAAAAAACAACAAAACATAGTCAAACAGTTTGTTATCTAACATCTATTATTACCAAAAATAAATTTACAACACTGAACAAAAATATATGAGAGCATAACTTTAAGTATATGACATCATAACTTTGATTCACGAAGTATAATATTACTTTCCTTAACACTGTAAACATTAAAATCACGAATTCATGAAATTATATGTTTAAATACAAATAAAACATCTTGTAATAAACTGTGCCATGAATTATTTAGGTCCTTTGGAAACATGCAGATGAAATTGTGAAAGTTGCCCCAACTAAAGAAAAAAATTGTGCCATAGCTGTGTTCACACACTTAAGTGTATTGTCGAAGATGAGTCAGGCATAATCAGAGTTACATGACTTCTCAGTGGTACCCTATTATCAGAAGTGCATTTTTCCATTCAGTCATTCAGCGCAAGTTTGAGATATGGATAGCTCTGAAAATGTTTATCTTGTCTCTGAGTAATAAGTAAAAGTTTTGTAATACAGTGTCAGTAACAATACTTCATTGTATATCTGAACCACGAGAGTCATGGGAAATTACTCATCTTCAAACACAATAATCAACAAATGCTTTTGAACGCTTGCCAAAACAATTGTTTAAAAGCACAATGAGTTTTGCAATAGTGACACAACACTCTTCCATCACATCGGTATGAACAGGAAAAACCTCTATTTATTAAAAAACAAAATCCGCAACTTTTTACCTCACTCGTTTTCCTTCTGTTTCCATCAGCTCTTTCTTCCTTTTCCTCTGACTGCCCGTTTTGTTAGTGTCTCCTTCATCTACATTTTCACTATCATCTTCATCTTCTTTATCGCTGTCGCTGTCTTCCATTTGTTCCATTGGTATTGCCTCATACATTTTGGCCAGCTAGAGGAGAAGGATGGTGATGAATACAGAGTCTTGACTCAAAGGCCCCAAATTATTTTTTAAAGTGATCAACAAACATCAAAACAATCATGCTGTGCTGGCAATTATTTGTGAATACTTTTTCAAATATCATCCCCACATGTAATAATAATGTTATGAATATGGGCTAATTTTCTCACATTTCTGAAAGCTTGTAATACTCTCATAACAAAGCATCCAAATATCCATACAAGCTTATCTTTCGAACAAAAAACAACCCAAAAACCCAAACTCTAAATCAAATAACTTGTGGTTTAATCAAAACCTTCTTGTTGACTTCGTTGCTAAAGATACAATTGGAGTTTTGAGGTCAATTTTTTTTTTCATTTTTTCCTCACAAAAAAAACCCCACCAGAAAACAGCATCTGCAAAGGATTAATATTCAAGAGAATGATTCAAAAATATGTTGTGTGAAACTGCACACACATTCTGTCAAGGAATATGCTGTCTTTGTGGCATAAAGCTTGTTAATATTCACGATAAAGAAAATCAAAGATAAGCAAACCGTTTACCTTTTTCCACTGGACAATTCTTTTCAGAACAGGGTGACCACGGCAATCCTCATTGCTGTCAATCAAATGTAGGTAAAATGCAATATTGGCTGCCAACCTGTTCACAAAATGAAAAAAGAAAAACAAACCAACATATATACAAATTAATGCTGCATTCTAAAGAAGTCCAAGCATATTCTGTGTTTGCAACTAGTATTCATCAAAAAGAAAAAGTATCCATTTTCATTAAATTTTTAAGAAATTTTCATACAGGCACAAACTTTAGCGAACACTGTTCTGTGTCTGACTGCAAATCTATTTTTGAAAGTTTGTGGAGATGACATGAACCTGTTTTACTAAGGAATTATGCCCATTTGCTGACAAGCAAAGGCATCTTGTTTTCAGCAACAGTGTTTCTACTGCCATATTTACCTGGCTATAAGATTATAAGCTACAGCTTGGGGCCTCACAAAATTTCAATTATACTTTAGGCTTCTAAAATGTTATTAACTCTTGAAATATGTAAATACTGTAATTTAACTTTTTCAGCATACTAGTCAAAATGGAAACTTCTGTTTCTAAACTTTAGTCAGTTACCAACTATAAAGTTTTCTGCTCTAACATCTAACAATGGGGCTTTAAGTTTTATATTTCTTAGGGTGTCATCAAATCTAAATATCAGCACTAAGTGGTTGCCTTGATTGCTTCACTTCACAACTGCATGAAAAAAAACTCTTTTTTTCATACAATTTTGATATACTCTGAGTCATAGAAACAAAATAAAAAATGATCAAGTACTCTGAACTTTTCCAACGCTTAATTATGGAGTCATCTTAAACCTCGTCTGAGGTCTGAGACAGGGCTGACTTGCACTACTGAATTCTTCTATCTCAATAACAAAGTACTGACTGTTGTTAATATTCACTATTAATATCATTTATAAGGTCAGTTTTCAATAAATCACAGAAAGAACTACCAAGTCCTCATTCTGACAAGGAGAAAAAAAAAAATGCTGCAATAGAAGACTCCCTGAAACATTAACTAGTAAAGGATACAGGCTAGCAGCTTCCTGTAAATGTTTTACAAGACCTTTAAAATTTTCAAACCCTCAGTTTCAGAATTCAAGATCTACAATTCACGACACGACAATCAACATAAAAATAGAAACAAATGAAGGGCCGCATCACAAAACATATCAAAATGCAAAGAGTGTAGACAATACTCTTTGGACTAGCACTCGGAGGCAAAGGATCAGCTGGTATTTCAATAGTTGTACAGAGGCCCAGTTTACAGGTCATGAAATTCAAGGTATTCCACGACTAGATGACAAAAAGATACTGATTTTGAAAAACATTCAAGGCTTGAATCTCAATTTCTAATTTCAAGAATTTTTAAAGTTTTCAAATCAGCATAGTGGTCCTGCAGGCTTCTGCATAATCTGGTTAAAACATTACACAATGATGCAAAATTAATAGAATCACTTCCCAATATCCTAAATATCATCAGAAATCATGTGAACTTGATCATAACTGATATGGTCACTAATCAAACGAAGGGTTGGACATAAAAACACAACAACTTACATTCTGAAGCAAGTGTCCCTGCTCTCTACTTTCCAGCCCTTCATTTCTTTTAATTTTTCCAGTTCTTTCAGCTGAGGAAAATATTTGTTTGTTTTGAAAGAGATGCAAAAGAGAATGATGAACAGTATTTTCCCCCTCAATTTCACCTGATGCTGGTTAAGTCAGAAAACACTGATATTGGTGTTGGAAATACTATTCCCGTATTCAGACATCTAACCTCAAAAAAATATTTTAGTGTACACAACCTGCATCCTTTTCACGTAACAGAGGGTTAGCAGTACATCTTCATCCTGAATTATTTTATTTATAGTGAGATTGCAACTAACAACTGCTGCTGTAGTTGCTGCATATGAGGTTCTTGTAAACTTGCTAGTTTAAAAAAACCCTTTTACAGTTTTAGTTTCAGATCAGTAACATCTGGTCTCCATTTTACAATTCTCATAATTTGCTTGTGTAGGTCTTCCAATTTGGTTTCATTCTGCAGCATATTCTGATGGACAGAGATCAGGTGCTAAAGCAATCACCTGCTGATCAGTTCTTGATTACATGAAACTAATCCTAGCAGATTTGTTTCACTCTAACAGATACTAGATACTGCATGTTCAAATTTGAAATAAGCAGGTGCAATCTAATCTCAATTACACAGTCAACCCATTTAGTTTGATTGACATATCTCCTTCATTTGCAGATCTGACTTGTTTTTCAAATTTTCAAAAGTATAGACTAATCTGTTGACCAACTCATTCCATGCAATTTCAGTTTCATTCTAAGAAATTTCCAGTCAATGCACTTCAAACCATCATACGAAAACGCAAATGATTCACAGTACACATCAGTTTCAGTTCATGATATCGGAGAATCCCATAATTTAATTCGACAGCAAAGTATAAAATCAACATACACATTTGTTGAGTTCCTCTCTCAGTGGCTCGGCCTCAGGGTGCTGTCTCTTCTTGAGCTGAAATGCAGAGATATTTCATGATTCGGACAAAGTGGACAAGGTTATAACTCACTTGCATTTTCAAGTGAATGTCTCTGTTTCTTGGAAAGATTGGGCGTTCCACATGCCAGGGCTAGCATGGCACTACACATTACTAATAACAGCATACATTCTCCGAATGGGATGGCCAAGCCTAATACCACAATGAATTTCTAATGCAGAATGTACTGATAGCAGACAACAAAGGCAGTGTGATTTTTGACCACTGACTTCTTATCCCAGGAAATATAAACAATCTTTGTTTCTGCAAATTAAAAACAACAACCGGTGATTACACAAACAAATGCCACCAAGATCTTGGCACTGAGGACAATGGTGGCATATCAAGTTTCATGAGTGCAAGTGGCTTCATAATGAAAAGCTTAGGCGTTGCATGAACCTACAGTTTTATTACAGTATAGTAGCTGTAAACCATGATTTCAGTCAGTAGTGACTTCGCCATAGACAATTCCCAGCCCATCTGAGAAAGAAGAGGGGTTGGGCATTGGGCTAGTGACCATGCCCCATTAAACAAGGACAACCATAGAAACTGGAACTTCAAAGGCAGCCTGCAGCCATTAGTTACTGGCTGAACTGACAGGAATAGCTCAGAATAGAGTGAGATGACATGATATACAGTTACAATCTTTATCTCCACTGTCACATTTAGTAGTAGCAAAAAGCATAATTATCATAGAACAGTTATGATGGCCACACAATGTCTAGAATTGTTTTTCATTTTGCCATCACCTTTCCATTAGATCTCATATTTTTATTCCATGACATATTATTGCAATGAATCACAGCTTTTTGTCCCTTAATATTTTACCAAAGTTCGACAAGTTGTCATTCCGGTTGATGCACAGGAGAGTAGTTCCAAATAAACTTATGAACCGTAAGTGCAATTTAAATATTTTTCAATACAGTTGGCCATTTTTACCAACTCCAGCTATTGTCCAACCCAAGAAAAGGCAATTTTCCTTGATATTTCCAGATCTGTGGAAACACTGGAACATGACATTTCATGACAGTCAAGGAAACAACAGCTTCTGTATGCTTAATTACGGAGGCATTTCATTTTTCTCACATTAAATCTCATGAGTAGACTTTCACCGACAGTTATATGCCTNGCACCACTCTGACGCACTAATCTCTACAATGGAAAAGGAAACAAACTTAGTCACTGCAACCACTGAAAAACCCTAGCTGGTAAAAAAGTTAAACTCGGGCACATAGATTTCACTGAACAACAATAATATACATCAAATACATTCCAACAGCGCAGTCAACACCCACAACAAAGTCTGTCGCCTGGCCACAAATCTACAGATGCCTGAAAAAAGGCTTTACTTTTTGTTGTTGGGTTTCTGAAGTGACTGAAAGCCAGTAGCTCAAGAGCAAAATCTTCTCCTCAGGCACTGGGATCATGTGCCTCTATGTAAACATGTATCACTCTAGACAAAATATAACATAACTGAAAGAAAAAGCCAAATGACCAAGAACCTGAAGCCTGTAGTTCCATGGTTCAGCAAAAACAGCACATACCTCTTCCTTCTCTTTTTCACTCAGATCCCTCTTCACGCTCAGTTCCTTTGTCTCTTGTAAAGTTTTCTTCTGTGAAGAAAAAAATATTCATTCATTTCCACACTGTTTTAGCACTGAGATAACACATATGAGATATCAACAACCCATCCTTGATTTAAATCCAACATTTAAGTGTTCCATTGCAATGGTGAATAGTCAAGCCATCGGTAATCATACGTTTAGGAGAATTTTCTACTAAATGACCAACCCCCTGCCAGCTCTTGAAATTCACAAATATCAGATCCTCATGGAAAAAAATCAAAACATTTCCATTGTAATTTACAGCTCTTTAAGCTGATTTACCTGTGAAAGGGAGGGAAGGAGGAAGTCTTCCTCATCCATATCCTCATCCAGTTTCTTCTGAAGCTTCTCAATTTCTTTTTCTTCCATAGTCCATTCATCCTCCTCATCACTTGCTGTGAAGATAAGGGACACACAATACAGGACTTAAGATGCACACATTATGGGATAATATGGCACATAAGGTACTCACGTTATGGGACATTAGATGCAGTGGACAGCCCAGAGATTGTCGTCCATGATAGTGTCAAAATGGACACAATGAGCTAGAGAATATAGCCTAAGCATTTTGTTACAAGGGTGAACCTAAAATTTTGTGTCCTCGCCCTGCAAATATGTGAATTTTGACAACTTAAATAACCACGGTCAACAGTGTCCTTCATTGCACTACATCAAATTTTATGATAATACAGGTTTTTGTTGGCAAATGACAGAATTCAAAATTATGCAGGAGTGAATATTTTCAGAAAAATGAGTACATTCACCATGTAACTCTTCCACACAGATGTTGTTTTTAAAAATTTTTCTGAAAGCAACAAAAGCCAGGTGGTGCCGTTACAGTTGAATTCAGAGCAACAGGAAGAAATCTGAATGCTCAATTAAAAGATTCAGCCACAATGATGGTGGTACATCAGCTTCTACTCAGCTTTCGATAAAAATTAATTTTTTTTTTCTTTTTTCACATTGCAGTATTTAGGCATCACTCACTCATAATAAATCAGTCCACAAGGCAGGAACTTATTCTTTGCAGATGCCTTTGCAGCCAGGTTTTGCATTGTTTCCTTTCTCAAGGTGCATTTTTTTTAAACTTTTGTCTGAGTACCTAAAACTTAATAACAGGCAAAAAAACTGGAAAAGACTCAAAGCCTTATGGACTTACCAGCTTGTTTGGGCTTCCGCTTGACTCCTGATCCATAAAAGGCTGTGCGTTTAGTGCCCCAGGATTTCTCTGGTGCCTCTGGTGGAAGAATATAAGAAAAAGAAAGCATCTGAATCAACAGGGCTGGTGAATGAAAAGACCCAGAGAGTGACTGGAAGGAAGGTAGAACAACAATAAAATTTACCTTAGGGTATACAGCAGACTGTTTTCTCAAATGAGAGATCCACTTCAAATAAAATGCAGGAGTCCACTCCAGATGAATCCCCATTGATTCCTCAATTTGCAGAGCAAAGAAAGCCATTAGCAAAATATGCAGACCATGTGTGAAACAGGATTGCAGACCCAGATCACATGTTGCAACAGTAAGACTGACTGCTCTAAACACTGCCAAATCCAGCCCCAGGAAGCAACAACTTTAATAAGTTTACTGTACATGCCCAGACCGTGCTTGACAGTATGAGGGTGGTCAACATTACATGTATCAAGCAGATGTAGAATAAAGCCCCAAAATCCTATTGGTAATGGTTTAGGACCTGTATGGAACTGATGCACAACTTCTTGAAGGTAGCGCATATCAATATCTATATTCTTCTAGACTGATGGCATAAAACTGAACACAGGGGAAGAGTAAAATAAGTTTGCATTTTCTTTTTTCTAGTTTTGTCATGTCAAAAATCTGACAAACACATTTTTAAAATTCAAAATAATCACTTGACAAGAGGAGCCATGATTGCTATAATTTATTTGCCAACAACAGTTCACATCTAGACATAGGCATGGCATACATCGAACTGCAATATCATTGTCAACAATGAACATCCACATTCAGCAGCCAATTTCTCCATATAAACAGTGACCTCTCTTCAAATTCCAAGTCATTGAGCACATTCTGAATATCATATATACAGACCTCTCTTCCAACAAAGATCTGCTACATTAAGGGCACATGCAGCAGAACTAGGTGATTTTCATTAATAAAGGGAACTTTGTCATTCTGGGGTGAAAAATGGGTCACGTAGGGCCAGGAAGGAAGATAAACGGGGGTTTTTCGCAATTTCCTCCATCCGTTGCTATGGAAACGCCAATTATTTGGCCGCCATGTTGGAAAATATGGATGAATTTTGCATAACTCTGAACCCTTTGATCTGGAGAACAATAGATGGTAGGATGCTGGGTTTTTTTTCCATTTGAAAGATCACTTTATTTAAAACAGAATGTCACGGGCTTTTTTTTATTTCTTGGATAGTTTTTTTAAAATAATTTTTTTAAATGTCATAAAAAAAAACATTGAAAATTTTGAGAATTTTCAATTTTAAAAATTTAAAAAAACAAGAAAAACATAAGATATCGAAAAAAGCCCACGATATTCTCAAAACAGGGGCTTGGAGAGTTGCTATGCAAAATTTTATGTAAATTGGACCAGATAAAAGTCAGATTGAAGGGATAGAGTGACGAAAACTGTGATTTTGAGATAATTGACGATAAAGATTACCCGACAGATGCATTTGAGAAAGGGTGATCATTTCCTTTTGCATCAAAATAAACTTTTTTGAGACAGGCATCATGAAAATAACTTCAGGATTCGATAAAGGACATGTCGCTGTTTAAGAAACTGCCTTAAACCCATTTTACACAATTTTACCCAATTTTACCCCTACAGGGTGCTGCACTTGCCCTTAAGCAACACAAACTGGGTTGATTTTATGGTGCTGCACATAAAATCACTGTAGACAATTCATCATACATACACCTTCATGAACTTTGATGTATAGTATAGCACAGCTCATTCCAAATAATCAGTCTCTGTTTCATGGTCGCTAAAAATTACTGTCTGAGTACTGTATACCTTACAAGATCAGTTCTTTGTTGTGTGGACGTTACAGCAGTTCAGAATGACAAACAATGGTAATTTCTTGAAGGAAAGAAAATGGGACTTCAAACAGGAAATAAAAGGGATACCTTTGTTTGTTAGTAATGTTAGTCAGTTTCATATTTCCCCTCTTTTAAACATTATTTTAAGGCTATTGTTTGCTGCTATGTAACGATGTTGTTGTTATCATATCAGTATGTGAAAGCTGTGCACCTCTTACTTCAGCATTTCCAACAAATTATTGACTGGCTACGCTCCACAAACTTACAAGTGTCAGTTCCACATATGAAAATTAATACTCGTGAAAAACTCTTTCAGTTACATAAATTACTGAAATGGAACCTAAGGGCCAAAACCAATAATATGGTTTCCAGGAATTTGGCTATTTTCTAAAAACTGGAAGTTTTTACAAAGAAATTTTTAAGGGAATTCCCATGTCAAAACTGACAGGAAAAGGTGTTCATTAGGGAAAAGGACATTTGTGACGGGAATGAGAATACAGGATTGGCAGACAGGAAGCTAGAACCGCATGACAGTCAAGGGGAAAAGTTCTAATTCATGTTTCAAAACCATCCGCTCAGATCACAGTCACAATCAACCCATGTGACTGCAAGAGAAAAGAGAACGTTTGAGATTTTTGGCAATAGACGGGTTTGACTGTATTGAGAACTTAATGGCAATACCTGTACATCAGGCTTGATTGCACTCGACAAATGTTTGTACTTAGATAACCCTTTACGGCAAGTGCCAACTGATTTATGGTAGTATGGTATCCTTTTCACAGAAGGATGGACTGAGGAAAATGTTGATCACATGCTTTCCCAAAGCACATACACATGACCATGATCATGTCAGGAATCGAACCCACGACCATTAGAATTCGACTACACTGCTTCAAAGTGCAACAGCTTTGCATAAGGCGAAAGTGGTGTGTTGTACAAGCATATGCACAACATTCAATGTGCATTTATATTTGTGTCAAGACATAATTTGTTTATTTCTAGGATATAACTAGCTGCATCAGTCTGTATCTTTTGTGCAAAGCCAATGTGATAGAAAAACCAATCAACACATGCAGTGAATGCATTATATTCCAAGAAACATCTTAGTGCAACCAAACAAGTTACCAAGTATTAAAAAAATAACATATTATTATGTCTCCTGTTATGTTTATAAACCTTCATACTATATGTCCACTCACAGCTGAAAAAGCACAGATCAGTGAAAGTGTCTCAGGTACATATGACCTCTTCTTTGTTTCAAGCAGGCACTCTAATATAACTGATCATTCAGTCTTCCCACACTAATCCATGATTTTGGTTATATTTCTTAAATGCAGGCACAGTTATTGAATTACACAGAATTCACACTTAGTCTGAACCCTCCTCGCTGCATTATTCTGCAAAATCAAAACAACAGCAAAAATCAAAATTTCCCATCTTCTGAACATCCACGACCAATCTGTAACCCTCATGCGGAATTTAGTTTCCATCCATGAAGGACATCAAAACAAATCTTGTGTTATAATTCTATAACAGCCTTCCATGAGAAAATACACAAAACTTATATTTTCTGTTCCCATCTATATGTATGGTAAAATAATTAATAGGAAACTCTCTTACTTGGAGAGCAAGGCAACAGAAGATCTTCAGAGAAAGATATTCCCGTCTAACAAGTGTTAATGGGGGTATACTCTAATGGGGCTGGGCAACACTTGGGTCATGATTCCCAAGTGTCCCTCTGTTGATTTTTTTTTTCCACCTCGGGAGGGATTTGAACCCACAACCTCCAGTTCCTTAATTCCTTGCTTCATTTCATCTTTGCTACTATGAAGCCATAGTGGAAGTTGCATTTTAGGTATGTTTAAACTTACTGTGCAACATTCCACTCAGTATTCTGAGCATGGAAGACAATATCTGTCAAATTGCTGCTCAGAAGTGTGAGAACTGTTCCCAAATGATTTGATCTGCAAAAGCAGTTTTGATAGCCTTCATGTACATGTAAGCATTGCTGACTTAAGCAAAGAATTTCACATCCAAGTGATGTTATCTATCACTCTATATTTTCATGTGTTGACTGTCAAAACTAACTTGATTTGTCCTTGTGACATCTGATAAGACTCTTGCATGTTTTGTTAAATTTGACAGACATGCTCACAAAGATAATAAAATTAACTGACGAGCTGATGGCATACATCAAGTCAGTCAGTGTGCCAGTGACCAGCTTATGAAGAGCGCTGAAGGTTGGCCCCTGATATCTCACAGCTGGGTTGATGTAGAAGTACATATAAGCCATGTGGACAGGTATACCAATACACAGATAGACGGATGACACTATCAGCAGCATCCGCACGACTCTCAGGTCGACTCCTGATTTTGCCGATGAAAGCCTGATTCGCCTGATTGCAGCCTGATGAAGTCTGAGTCCAATCATTACTGAACAGAGCAAAACCAGGAGCACTGACAGAGGGCCACGCAAGTTGCTGATTATTAAGGTGTTCAATACATTCAGGTTGTCAGCATTGTCCCTAAAGAACTCTGATAATTCTGCCACTCCAATGCTAATATTGCGCTGTGCATCATAAATCATGAAAAAGTTGAATCCAAATTTAAAAGGGCTTGCCAGTGACACCCAGAAAATGCATATGACAGCAATGTAGACTTTGGTTTTCTTAGCTGAGAACACAGTCCCAATTTGGAAAGGGAAATATACAGCTATTAATCTCTCAAATGAAATGAGGACAATGTGTGAAGATGATATGATGCCAGCAAGTCTATTCAGCAGCATCAAATGAGCTTGATCAAATGCTGCCCAGGTCTCAGCCAAAGGTTGATCAACAGGTGAAACGAGGCACTGGCTTCGTCGTATGGGTGTGGAAATGACGTAAATGAGATCCACCGTAGATAATGAGAAAAGCAGGATGTTGGTGCTGTCTGACAAGCCATGCTTGTTCAAGACTACTATATTCAATGCATTGCCCATAATCCCAAACAAGCACACTAAGTGTATTAGACAACAGTTAATAGCAACATCTATGGTATCCAGTACAGAAGAGTAGGCATGTTCAGAAATCACTTCCCTCTCGGTTACAACTTTACTGTGGTTACTGATAATGGCCATAATGGAGAATAAAAGAAAATGTGGGCTTTCAATCCTAACAGAGACTTAAAGAATCATCCTAAAGCTGTGAATTTCTTTCAACAGCTTGAATAATTTCATTAAGACCACTATTTCTACTGGTACTAGGTGTACTTAACTGATATTCATAATTTCTTTACTCTAAGAAGGACGAGTCTATGCTGTCAGTCTTCACTGTCAAAATAAACTTAAGCTGTCTTCACACATCAAAATTTTACAGCCTTATGCTCACAGTTAGGATTTTAAACACAATGGAAAGCAAGTGTAGATGGTGAATACCACCAGAACTGTGATATATGCTTTGGCTAAAGAAAGTGTGATGTCAGTTCCGATCACTCTTTACCATATCATTAGAGAGTAAAGAGTTAACTAGATAAGCCAAGCTGTATGCTATTCTTGCTACACTTCTAACTGATCTTTCAGAAAAAGCTGAACCAACAGCTTTCCACAAGGCTAAACTAAGCCAACCAAGACTTTCACATTTCTAAAAATGGGCCAGCACCACCCACTTTTTATTTACTTTGCACCTCTGTTTTCCAATCACAACATTTGTTTACCAATAACTATCAGCATTACTCAATCATTCAAACTTTCGAGCCTCACTCTGAGGCCATGGCAAATAAGAGATTGTTTTTCTTAGCTGGCTGATCAAGAAAAGTTGATTGCAGAGGATACAAGCTTAGAATAATGTTGAGGAAGGATCATGCTTAAAATTAAGTTCCCTTTTTAAATAATAATTATAACTACAGATGTCTTGGAGAATCAACATGAAGAGAAACTAGCACTGTAACTGTTCAAAGCATAATAACATCAAAGAGACCACAAATATTTCTCTAAAAGACTGTGCCTCTTTGATCTCGCACATTTTATAGATGTATAGGACTAATTCAAGGTAGCACTGAGCAATCAATGTCAAAGTTCTCAGACACCATGATTAACATACAAACAAGTCTCTGTTTAAAACTGACACTGTTCTGTTATTCCTTCCAATTCCTCCTTTATTAAAATGTGCTATATTTTATATATAATGTTTGATTTTCTGAAACTTTCAAGTGTTCTGCAATCTCTACTAGGAAGTGGGCCAATACTATCCAGCTCTGTAACTGCAAGGTTAATTACTCTCTAGACTGTTACTGGGAGATCAATTAATAAAAGGCAAAAGGAACCACTGGAAACTATGAGTTGTGGAGAATACTATCCTAATTACAGGGTTGATGTTCTGCATTTCTTTAAAGATCAACTATTGCACATATATTATGAAAGGCTCTTTTTCTGATTAAATGGCATTGTTATTGTTGTGCTCTCTACAAGAAAGCAATGTAGTGGTACACTGTAATTTACAGTAAAACATAACAGCATGCAAGTTTACATCAAACAAACATTTTGTACTATAGTGCTGCCCCCTGTACTTCAGTATTTTATATTTCATATCTGGAATTATTTCTTTTCCTTGTCAAAAAAACATGAAACACCCTCATTAGGTGTTTCTACCTCTTAAGTACTTACAAACTATGTAATGGAGCTGACACGGGACCCATTCTTTACCTCTAGATAAAAAAGCTGCCTTACCAAATGCAATATCAGGAAGTTTTTAAGACTTTACGTGAGCCAGATTCAGTTTATTGTATGCTGCTCATGGACACAGGTAACAAATTGCATCTGTTTTGGAGTTTGACAAACTCTAACAAAAACTCATCCACTGTTTTATCCAAACTGTGCAATCACAAGATTTGCCTTTTTTAATTTTAATTATCCCCCAAAAATGCCTTGAATGCACACTGGGCTTTGTTTGTTTTTTTGCACTTCATAGTTTGCATTACTTAAGACAAACCTAAAATCCCTCTTCAGAAACTTACAAATCTCCTCTAAAATGTATGATGGTGAGGAGGGGGGATGTCTCCTCCAGTTCATCTGATCTGAAGAAAACACTGCTCATCCAGTCAAGAAATTATCAGATGTGAGTCTGACTTAATCTACTCACTGTGTGTACTTTAAAGCACTTTTTATGAAACTCATAGGATACTCTTAAATTTTTCAGAGTAATCATCTTTTACAAGATTAAAGAATTGAGATCTAAATCAATTATTTCATAACGTTTGTAAAGGCACTATTTTCATGTATAATGAAAATTAATGTGAATAAAACAGAAAAAAAGTTTACAAGAACTCACCTTGCAAACCTTTCTTTTTGTCAAGTTTAGCTTGAAACTTGATCTGTTTTAGTTGTTTGGACCACTCCCCAATCTCTTCATCACTTTCATCTTCATCCTCCTGTCCCAGAGCAAACAGTTCCTCCTGCAATATGGCACAACAGTCCAGACAGATGAGACACTATCATGGAGGTAATATAAACACTGGTCAAAGTTACTTAACTAACTAGACTGCCCAAGTTTGTGAGGAAAGAACAAGAGGCCGAAATAGCATTGAAGAGAAAGTAGTGCATAACATTTTTCAATTTTCTAGACAAAGACAACTAAGTTTATCCTCCCTGATTCCTCCTGGCAATAAGATAAGTAGTTTTACAATGCACTCTGTTTTCTTTATTTGTCTTCTCCCCTGCCCTACAAAACAGGGCATTCTAACAAGCACTACTTGTGTTTTAGGCAATTATTTCAGCTAGTTCTGTTGAAATGCATTGCTGTATATCATGCTTACAAACATGTATATCAGCAATTTCACTAACAAAGTTATCAGTCTGCATAATCTTCCAAAGGGGTTGGAACAGAATGATACACAACCAGTTATCCTGCTGTCTATACATTGATAGGAAATCTGACCATACCACCATCAAAGGATACAACAAAAGTCATTGCGATTTATTCAGTTTAGTGAACAAGATATTGAGCACTTACACAACACGCCCTGTTTTGAATCTGAATTATCTGACCCAACACTGATCAAGATTCTTGACTGTTGTTGCACTGCAATGGTTGCCATTTCTAAAAAAATGCCCATAAATATCAATATATCTTAAAGGAATGGCATCTGCAAACATCTGTCCCATGAGAAAAGTGAGAACGAGCTCACAAATATGATGCTTCAGCCTTCAAGTACAGGAGTTTGTAAATCAGTGTTAGATAATATCGTCCCGGGCAGACTCTCAGCAGAAAATTCCCCTAGGTATACCAGGGTTCCATCTGGTCAAATAAAATCTTGCTTCCTGGATATACAGACTGTGCGACACATGCTAACTTGATTCAGGCAATGAATCATTTTACTGAAATTAACTCTGCTGAAACTGTTGAGTGGTACTTCAGATATGTTCAGGTACACCACATTTTTTACTCTATCTCAATGTGATTGTAAATATTAGTAACAAATCTGTTTCAGCATTAAATGCATTTAAATTCAATCTCCAAATTCTCAGAGGTAGTTAGAGTTGCCATGTGAAATTCTGCACACTGGTGGTGAGAAGCAAACCAACTCTCTGAAATTGGATGCGAAAAGGAAGGCCGGTGTGGATAACTTGCTATGGGGTATAGCCTTTTGGTTTTTTATCTTTGTTAATTTCAAGACTTTGTTGAAGTTATAGTTTAATTGGCATCATTTCGCAAGTGTAGGAAGTTGTTTATGATACCACAAATACTATTCATGCATTAGCACAAGCCTCAGCAATTGATTGTGTGTTTGCAATTGGTTCTAAGATTTACAAAGCCGTTGAGCACGAAACAGCCAGAAGGCCTATTTGCTAAATGCATGAATAGAGAGTGACTGTTCTCTGCATCTGTAGAAAATGACTGATTCTGTTTTATTTTCACACTGTCGAGCTCTGAGTTGAAGTTTTTATATATATATATATACAGTGGAACCCGCTTAAGCGGGACACGCGTGAGCGGGACGCCCGCTTAAGTGAGACAAATGCCTGGGGAACGGAATTTTTGCTATTTAAATCTATACATGTGAGCGGGACGGCAACCCGCTTAAGCGAGACGACTTGGAGCTAGATTTCCGTAATATACACGCTGTTTTTGACAGGAATGCTGCAAATTGTCACTATCGTACTGTGTCTTAGTGCTTGTTTACCTTTGCCCATCAGCTGAAAACCTGAGACCAACAAAGAAGCTTGTACCGACTGCCCTGATTACCCCCCTTTACGTTACGTGAGAAGTGAATGACACTACCTCCCCATAGCCTTCTGTCAGGCAGTTGACCCTTCTGCGCACGCATGGACGAATCAGAGCGGACATCCTAGCCGCTGGTCATTTAACCCGCGCAAGCATTAACGAATCAAGATTAAGTAAGCCCCGCCCCCTGTCAGCCACACTTTATCCTTTCTTCAGCTTAGGCAGTGATTGACACTTACGAGCCTTACCTGCGCTATTTGCACAACACTCAGCCAGGGTGTCGTTGATAAAGGCATGACCATCATTCGTGTTGCGTAAAGGCTTTTTGACACTCGCCGCTCGCGTCACGCTCTGGCCAGATGTGGAGCGAGAAGTGTGACGCTTATCTTTGCTGGTGTTTACGATCATGTAAATTTGATCCCAAATTATTTTTGATCACTTGAATGGGGGACGGCGAACATCTCGACTTCAGAGATGTTAGACCTTTCATATTCTCTCCAGTTTTATTTTAACATGTATTATTTCTTTCCCTCTATGTAGACATGTCCCGGTCTTTAAAAGAAATTGTTTTTTTTAATTTTCAAAGGAGAGTGGTGGTGAGCTTAGGTGTTTCTTTGAAGCCAACCAAAAATCCCATTCCCTGCAAAGAATGACCAATAACATGCTCTGCTCTGAAAATGGAGTTAGACTGCAATAAGTATATTATAAACAGTACAGATACAATTTAAGTCTGACTCCATTGTCACACCTCACTAGCAACACGTAATGATATCCCTTAACTTGAATGAAACGCACAAACTAGCTAAGAAATCACTTTATAATGGATAGTCCGCCTAAGCGGGACGCCCACTTAAGGGGGACAATTCGTCGGGAACGGAGCCGTCCCGCTTAAGCGGGTTTCACTGTATATATATATATATATATATATATCCTATCTGCAAAGGTCAACAGGCTTTATATGAAGTGCAGCTAACTCCTCTTAATCACAATCTCTTCAATTACATAAGTTTTATGATAAAAAATACTGTATGTTCTCGTTAACTTACTGGATAAAGTTGTTATTTATTGATGGTAAAATACTCCACTTGCTCAAATACTCCACTTGCTTATGTGGAGTCGACCGTACTAGCCCTGTTCCAGCTTGCTTTTCTCCTCACTGATAAACTGGTAAATTTACTTCCAGGTGTATACAGTATTACAGTATAGGGTAAATATGGACTCACCTCTTCTTCACTGTCACTGCCACCTTCATCGTCAAGATCAATCTGAAACAGTAAACAGTTTTGTATTACTGATAGATCTATGATGTGACAATTTTGCGCTTCTGAGACAGCCTACATGCTAACCTTTCTTCATAGTTAAGGTTCTTCCTTATTTTGGTGTGAAAAAAAAAAGATGTGAAAATTATCAGCTTTCATTTATCGTCAATCATTTTTCACTCACCATTCAACAATGAAAAAGTGAGTTCGTGTCAAGTAACAGGGCAGGGCACATTACTCGTTCATTGTTCAACATGAGCACTCATCGTTCATCATTCATGACATGGGAACACACATATTTTTGTCTTTCAACTACGAATTATATTAGGTTTCTTACTGCCACAGCTGTACATATATTATAAGCAACTTATTTACTGCTAGGACACACTAAATACTTGCTACATGCGAAAATATTCAAGTGTTTTATTACCAGTAAGTGTATATGGGAAACCTGCATGAGGTCTGCTGAAAGCACACTGCAAATGAAAGTTATACACCGTGAGATTCTGTACTTTCCTTTCTGCATTTGGTTTTATGCACCGGAAATGCTTCCCTTTGACACACCTAGATAACAATGGAAATGGCATCCTTTTTGTGTGTAGAAGCTGAAATGCTAAATGCTCTCCTCTCCACTGCTAGATCACAATAGTATCAAAAATTCATGGAAATCCCATGTCTTCATTTCCATATGTTTCCATATAAGTTTACAAACTACATGCCCTAGATTTAAACACTTTTGTTACTATGAGAAAGTGGGAGAGAATATCAGATCTTGCACAGAACTTTGAAAACAAAGTCAAATACTTCTTTACGGTCTTTAATGGAAATTTTCAGGAGATTAAAGGCCTCAACAAAGCACTTAGGTTTACTTAATTTTTAGCTAAATTTGAAACAACTGAGACTATATGTTACAGATTATAAATGATAACACAGTCTGTTGCCAAATTATGATTTTGAGGATCTTTAAAAAGATTTGATACCTGAAATTTTCAATTTTCAGAACTTTTCCAGGCTTTAGCCTCAAAATTTATGGCATTTCAAAACTGATTAAGGACCTGTGTGAATTCTGTGCTTATCAAGCTATACTCAAGTAACTTTTTTCTTGTGTTTGGCTGTGTTGATCAACACTGAGAGAGATTCAAAATGCTAGTCTGTCAACACTGATGACTCAAACATTTCAATCCACTCTGAAAAGGCCCACACTAAAGAGGGGACCTGAGAATTAGGGAGATCATTACTCTATAATTGGTCAGCAAAGTTGCTGCTTTAGACCTTTTTACGCTACTGTATCTCTATCAGAGACCCTCTGAATTCTACAACTTTATTTACCTGGGGCAAAATGTCGGCTTCCTTCACAAAGTACACTACTTTGCACCAGTCCACAAAACCTGCACCGGAGGTTTATCAATAACCCCAGAATATTCATCAGCATTTCAAATGCTTGAATAAGGACAATATCTGTCTAAACTCACGGGTCATGTTTCTTCTGATTAGAAGGATTTCAAACACTTGCTTGATGGTGGCTTCCTATTTGTTTTTGTTGCTATGCTGTCCAAAATGTTGCAAGTCATGTAATTTTAACCCTTCGACTAAGTGGTCTATAAAACTGTGCCTTATGACATTGAAAGTAGGACCTATTATGGAGATAACAATAATACTGTGGTCCATAATACCATGCAAGCCCTCTCATTAGAGTGCCATTTTTTTTTTTTTGGAAGGGAAGGAGAAGAAAGAGAGAAAAGAATTATAAGGATTGTAGCATAACCATGAGAATCCTCATTTCTGTCTGTCATGGCACTGTCAATGATGTTAAGCCCTCTTTTTTTCACCACAGTGTGGACTGTTTCGTTCTTGCTTGTGACAAATGGCACTGTAGTGAGTATTAATGAAAAGTCACATGATTCCTACTTCAGTATTATTATTATCTCCCTTGGCCTCAACCAATTCTTTCAGTATTAGTGCTTTGAGAAGAAACCTAAACCCCACCTTGTTTCTGGCATCAGTGAATTCACTGATTTCATCTGTGAAGATGTCTCCCACATCACTGTCTGAATCTGAGTTGACATCACGGCCCCTGCAAGAGTAAAGAATATGAGCCAGCTAATTTTTATATTAAGATGATGTCAGTAATGAAATACAAGATGCAATCCATAAGTCCACAGATTGTGCCTATAGCTTGTGGACTTACTTTAGGTGTTACATTCTTCCATCACCTTCAAAGTAACCCAACTGGGAGACAGCACAATCAACAATGATCCTAGTGCTCCTGTCATGCCTAGAAGTTACATTACAAAAGTAAAGAAATTGCTGTAAAGCTAGGAACACACAATCAAAGTGTTTGTCTCTTCTACTTGTTTAATCTTATTGACTGCTGAAGAAGGCACATCTGCCAAAATGTCCTTAGTACTGTGTTGTGATTTTCTGAAGCTTCATGCCTGCTTGCTCTAGAAGTTAGATGCACTGTTGAAGCATCCATGGAAATCTGTACTGTTAAGTGTCAACCTGTCGTCATGGACCACATGCAGTTCAGCCCTTTCTTATCTCTAGTCTCCTTCCCTTCAGCTAAAATTTCATCTTAGAGAAGAGAATGAAACTGCATGCAACTATCTGCAGATCAGACAATCAATGCTGACTATTACTGTGGAATCTGAGAACATTTGTACAAAGTTGTAACACTAATTGGACACAATCAGCAAAGTAGTGAATCAAGAAACTGACTGCTATACCATGACAACACGCCAGCATACTGCCTAATATTCAGGTTTGACCTCAAATTCAAGCTAGATGGCACTCATCCGTCGTCCCCTGCCCATCATATCTGTTTGACTTTGCTCTGTATGACTCTTTCCATTTCCCAGTGACGAAAATTCAGCTATATAAGGGAAAAGACTGAGATTGCAAAAGATATGTGGTGAATCATGGATGGTGTTTGACATGCTAGCCCCAATGATTTCCAGGGGTGCTTCTAAGTTTGGCAGTGCTGGAAACAGCATACTGACTCATCCTCATATACTGCTTTGAACATCTTGAAGGAATGTAACAGTGGAAGTTTTTGAGCTTTTAAAGGCACAGTTTGTGGACATTTTAACTGTACCTCATTTAATTAGCAAAGGTATGTGAGACACATAAATGTGGTCATGATCTCTGACTATTTAGCATGAACAATGATTCTCAGCTGGCGAGTCTATAGAAAATATGAAATTATTTTTGACACGAAACATCTATCTATAAAACAGAAAAAAAGCGTTCTTGGGACCAGAGATAGTAGACCAGACAGTATCTGTAGACTTGCCCAAAAATGCTGTCTCTCCCCAATCCAAGAACGCCTTGTGAGAGTCTCAAGATTTTGCTTAGCAGGAAGGGTTTCCGAATGTGTCTCACATCCGCAACAAAAGAAAATACATGGGATCATAAGCCAGGATTAAACTGGGTCAATCAGCATGGTAATCCCGCACTGAGCTAATGCACACAAGCATCAGTGGGACAATTTTGATGATGTCTATCACAATGAACAAAATGTCCATTGATTACTTTATGCTGTGGTGTTTCAAGTGATTAAAAATTCTGGAACCAGAATTCATGCCAACTAATACAAATACAACCTACTGGCTAACCTAACCCAACCCTTATCAAGTATCATTAACACCTATTGAGACAGGAACATCAGGCAAGGCAAGCCTCTAGATCTAATTCTACTGTCCATCATGACAAGAGCATCAGTATCCTCTGGGGATGAGTTTCTGAACTGACTGGCTTCTGAGCAGCCATACTGAAACCCATGTTCTTAACTCATAGGGTCATCATATGCCATGAGACTACATTTTTTGGACAGGGGAGGGCTTATAAATTTATGTTTGGTTTGAGTCTTTGTTTTGGCAATTTGTTCAGATCAAGGTCAGAAAAGCCCTTTCTCCATTATATGTTGATATGATCTAGTTAACACAGCCTTTTCACTATCAATTTTTTGTGTAATTTTACGTTAAATTAATGTGAACATGATATCTTTCAAATTTTCTTCATCGTTAACGTATAGATCTCGTGTGCTTGGAGCGTTTCTCAAATCTATCACTGTTTAAACAATTAGTGGAAAATTCTGTTGTTAAAAGTTCGAAAACCAGTCCCCAACCTTTAGGTATAAAGGTCTGAAACTCTTGGAGAGTAAATGCTGCCATTTTGATAAAATGGCAACCTACTTTGAAAACAAGAGCTGAAACTAGTGGAGGGAGTCCCCTCTGTGATATCATGTGAATTAACTTCGACACTCATACAAGCCAAACAAACACGGGTGTCTCATAGGTGTTTGGGTATAGGAGTGTACAGTTTTATAATAAAACTGTATTTCACCTGGCTGGGAGGCTGGTCAAGCAAATTAACCTATCTATGGGAAGCCGTGCAGTATCAAACTAAGGTAGACCGTATGTTCACCTTTCATGTAAATATATATGGTTATCTCTAACGACAGCACTGATGATACAGTGTTCATTTAGTCGTAGACAAGTCATGGAATCAGTGCTGTCGTTAGAGAAGGCTGTAAATATACCATACCCCCCATTAGGGAGTTGCAGTTTTACTGGATTCCCCTCATTATAAAAACATGTGCTTTTATACCTTGTCTTAGGACCTTAGGTATTGTAGTAAATTTGTGCTTTCATGCCAGCACTCAACTGTAATTTTAATTTTCTCAGTAACTACTAATGCGACATTCATCAAACTTAAATCACTTAAGCATCTGTCTGAGACAATCATTTGCACTATCATTTTATTAAATACAGTTATTTCTTCACTGAGATATTGACGCTTAATGTTATGCGACCAAAGTAGGTAAGCTGCCTCTCAGCACCTTCAGATCATTATTTCTAGTCATCAGTTTTCTAATGACTTGGGATGATCTGTACAACTTATTTATCTTTCTATGCCCTATGATTTTATGTATGACATGTTGATGTAACGTGCACAGCTATCCTGCCAGCCTCCGTTAACTTTCCAGCCAATGTCCATTTTCCTCACATTGATGTCAAATTAGCGCATCGCAAGATGAGGCAACAGGCCTCTGACGTAGTAGCTCTCCAATAGGTTCGTGTGACCATGTTACATTTCACACCAATTTCCCCCTGAGTTAGTCTGGTTTGGAGTTGGAGTCTGGTTTTGAGTTCGAAACTGCACTCTCCCCACAAGGCTGGCTGGTAGTATGCATGCTGTGACTAATGTTATAACATTCTATCTGTACTGCATCAACTACACACATGTAAATAAACTTTGATGTCGTCCACTCTACACGGCTGTGTTCCTGATGTCTGTTCACAACAACTAACTACTACTGACCGGCTCAGGCTCGAGTTGGGCTAAAGCCCATAGCCGGGCTCGCCTCCCCGCCGCTCACCATCATCACCATCTTCAACTACTACAAACGAACAACCCATTTTCCACGCCATTTACGACAGTATTTAGACTATTTTAGACATACACATCAGTCCCATCGGAGTCCATGTCCATGTTTTCAAGTGACTATTCTGACAAAAAAATGGCATCCAAACAATGCTTTTGTCCAGTCTGGCAGTTTGGAAGGAGTCTTTCAACATGGCTTTATGGCTTTGGCTATCTAATTATTCTAATTCTAACGTCAGTAACGACAGCACCGATGATACGATACAGTTCATTTAGACATAGTCTCAACCAGGGGCGAAGGGTCCATATAATCAAATAATCACTGATTACCAGTCGAAAATGCCGTTGGTCGACCTTGGCCTTCGTGGCAAGTTAAACAAGAACACCGCCGAATCCTATTTATTTGCTCTTTGTCAGGCCTATTCCAACTTTGACCTACGTTCAGAACCTGATACCCCTCAAAGTTTCTCTGCTCTATTCACTGATTAATAGGGATAAAGAAGAACCTGGACACCCCTACAGCCAAATGTGGAGTGGCCTCACAAAAAAAGTCAATGAAAGCAAGGAAATTTCACCGGCAAGTAAAGAAGAGCTGCTAATCAAGGTCTCCGATTGATTTGTGGTACTTTTATCTATTGCGGATTAATGTGATGTGGAACAAAAATAACATATTGGTAGAATGAGACACTATTCTATAGCATTTAGTGAAATTCATTATCATCAAGGGCCTCTTTATTCGACAATTTATAACTAATACTGTTGCTGACAAGTGACATGCCTTCAGTCGCAAGTTTACAACTTTTATTTTTCGCTCAGTTTAGAAATGAATCCACACTTACAGAAAGCCACATGAACAGTCTCACCACACACATATCTCCATTCACAAGCCCAGTGCTGGTGTTGCCACGTTGCCTATTTTATAGTGCAATGTAGCTGATTCCCAAAATCTTTGGTTGGGGAAAGCACCTTGCGGTAGATTTACTTTTTTCATGAAGGAGGTTTCTGACTTTATGAAACATATTTTATAAACAAACTTATTAAATAAACATAAATTCTTATTGGGAAATAACATGAATGACAAAACGTCTTGGAAAAGTAATTCAGTTGGCCTCCCTGTTCTCAAAACCGGCAAGGTTTGACGATGGCAATACTCACATAGGCCTACCCATTTGCAAAAAGGTGGGCTCGGCTTCATGGTGTAATGGGCCTGAAAATTACGTTTTCAATAAAATTAGTATCTTCTTGTTTTAGGTCTGCATATTTGGCTAGAGGTGGAAACGGGGGAGGGGGAGGGAGCCGCTGAGCATAGAGCGGTTTGTCCAAAGAAGTTCGTCAGTCTGCTACCCAAGCAACCAAAGGTCATTTCTTTTTAAAGCTTGACAGATTGTCACTCCCCTAGGTCTGGATGGGTTTTTCCTGCAAGGTTGTGTTCCCAATGTTTTGTTTATTAGCCTAGGCCTGCTAGGTCTAGCCTAATTAGACCTAAATTCTACAATTTTGGAGCCATTACACCTTGGTGAGTGATAATATACATATATAGTTTTGTGCGATCCTGGCCCTGTAACGAATCTGTACTTTTTGGTGCCTTTTCAGCCAACCTGTTTCTAACTACTCAAACTTTTGTTGNCAAACAATTGTACGAATAACCAGTTATAGTTATTCAAACAATTGTACGAATAACCGCGTCCATATTATTATTGTTTGGATAACCAGTGTGAGTTATTAGTACAATTGTGCGGATAACCACTCCGGTTGTACGTACAATATTGTTCGGATAACCAGTGTGAGTTATTCGTACAATTGTGCGGATAACCACTCCGTTTAGACATAGTCTCAACTAGTCTACTGTATATAGTCTAGCTAATCATTTTTCTTGTGTTTGTGGTGATTCGCCACTTGGTCTTGATGGCTGTCAAATTCTCACTTACCGATCTAAAGCCTTTGTTTGCTTTCCTTTCTTATGACGACTTTTCATTTTGAAATAGGTATTTATTCCCGTGCATGCGATTTGTTTATATTCTGGACTGATTTAGCAGGAAGCACGTTCTGCTTCCGCTGTTTATAGCGCATGCGTGATTACCGAATTCAGCCGAAATTTTATTTTGAGCGAGTTTGGCAAGCCTGTCTGTGGCCTTAGTTCAAGTCGTCCATACTAAACACAATGACCGGATGATGTAGACATTGAAGTGTTGGAATCATTAAATCCATTTATATATGTGTAAATAAGAGCCAAATTATAAACTGCATCAAAACTCTCATATCAGTCATATGAAACACACCAGCGCTATCAAGGCTTTAGAAACTGTTTGAAACAGACTATAATTTGACTGTTCATAAAAATTTGTTCCCTGTTTTTTTTTCACTTTTTCATCAAAATTCACAATGTTATAACTATTCCGAGACATCCAATTCATAATAATAAAAAAAATTAAATATGAGGGGTTTAGAATTTCTGGGAACCGCGAATATAAACAATGCCATTACTATAGAGACGTTTACAAGATGGCGGCAGAACCAGAGGGAAGACCTGAAACTGGTCAAGATAATCATCGTATATCTCTCCTAGAAATTATTGAGGATCGAAATAGGGCATTGAACAAAGTGAGCATTTACCTTTGTGTTTCGACCCGAATGCTGAAATGTGAAATGTTTGAGCCTTGCTTCTAAAGAAGTCTTTAATGATAAGATAACAATGATTTATTTTATAGTCCCGGCCTAATCATCAAAATAAATTGTCAACAAGCATTTGAGGTTTATATTTTGAGCAGGTGTTTTCCTCCGCCCATTAACGGGTTGTCATAAAACATTATAAAAGAAGTATCTCTAATGCCTGCTTGCAAGAGTAATTTCATATCTTCAGGGCAGGTGATTGTTTAATGTAAGCTCACAAATCATGTATGGCAAACATTGAGTTGTTTTGAGTTAGACATAATTTATTATAATCCAAGATCTTGAGCTTGCCAGATTAAATCCTTCTTGTAGAAGGACTTCAGAACGTGCTCCATACCTTTACATCCTCTTCTAAGAATCTGACAACCAGAAAACAGTGTCAACTCATTAATCCATTCTGAAACACTACTTCTAACATTATGAAGTGAGCATCAAATCCGTTCTCATTTGTACACTCACCAGACAAAAGTTGTTTTTTTTTCTATTATTTGATAGTGATCGGAGATGCTAGCATTAAACTTGTATAGCTGCCTCACAGTTGGGGGAGCAGCAGTCTTCAAGACAAAAAAATAAGATGGCTTACATAGGGTTAAGAGGATTGGATGGACCATATGTGCCTAAAACTACTATTATTGTGATAAGATGATGAACTAGAGGTAATACAACAGGATATCATTTGTAAAAGCTTTAGCCTAATTTTATAAATTTGTATTTTCAATAAAAGACACGGATCCACATCCCAAAGGACGGTAACATAATTATTTTCTTTTTGCACTCATGTATTAATACAGCACATTTCTTGTTGGATTGCCGGCTTCTATTTTATCAGCAGTATCTGTGGGACAGAGTAATTAAGTTTACTCAATATGAAAACATGATTAAAACATCTAATCAAGAATTGCATGCATTGGCTCAAAGAATTCTGTGAGAAATTACCTTGCAAGACAACCCAAGTTGGATCTCTGCATAGTCACCGTAATGACTTTTCTCTTGTGTTGGATATGAGGCATGTTCAGAAATCCTTCCTTTCATGTTTCCACTTGCCAGGTGAAATGAAATGATCAGATATCTGAGGATGAAGTGAAAATTAAAGCTTAGACAATGTTTGGTGGAAGCATTCAGTCAGAATATACAGAAACATCCACTGGTTCAAATCCATAGTCCCTTTAAACTGAAAACTATGTGTACAGACATTTAAAATTAAAATGTCAGTTTTAAAGCTGTGGCACATCTATTTATCAGTAAAATAATAAGATACAATAGAGTTTATGTAACATGATAGCGCAGCGCTTTACCCAAAATCTTGGTTAACTTCAATGACAAGGAAATATCCATCCAAAGATCCTCTTTATTCATAGTAAAATACTTCCAGTGGCTCCATAACATGTTTCAGGAAATCTTCAGTGACATGACAATTGTTGCGCTGATGAGAGGGGAAAACCTTATTGTTTCAGAAGCTCTTGTCCTAAGCGATTTCTTTTCATCTAAATGCTGTAATATGTCTATAATTTGATAGGGTAATGTTCTGAATTTACATACTGAAAATTTCTACATGAGATAATATGCTCTCTGTATTTTGTCAGTGTGATTTGGCAACCATACAGATCACTTTTTTTCACATTTCAGGCCTTACAAGTATTAAGAAATTTTCAGTTTTCAAAGATTATGAAGCATGTAGATGTCATCATCAGGATATTAAACACAGTGGAACCCACTTAATGAGGATATCTTTGCTAACAACTTACCCTGTTTACATGGACACATAAATTATAGAGCCTGATACATTTTATTCAAGCAAAGAGTTTAAGCCACTTTCCCACAAATTTGATGGCTTGAAAGGAGTTGAAGTTGTTGAATTATCAAGATCAGGCTGCATGCTACTAATATTTTGTTGTATTTTTGGGAAGCAGTGTTGCGGGGGTAGGTGAGAAGGGGAAGTGGAAGAATGGGAAAGGAGATTGGGACGAGGTAATGTAGTCTGTCTACAAGTACATAGCCATCATCTTAAAAGCAAACCAAAACACAAAGCCAAGAAAAACTAAGAAATGGTTGCTCTTACCCAAATGAACAGTGAGCAGGATTGGTTGACCTGGCAATTTAGACACACTGTGTAATCCATTTTAATCATTGCTCAAGATGTGATTATTGTGATGAAAGGTGATTAGTTTCAGTTTAAGATAACAAACACTGTAGGAGGCACTTCTTCTACACTCAACACTTTCGTATGCTCTTAACAGACAGACAAAGCAAGAGAGTTATTATGACTGAGCATGACAATGACATTGAACATCATTCCTGTTAAAAACTACTTGAATGGGTTAGTAATTCCCTTCCAGATTATCTTGACTGAACAGGATATTGTCCTGATTACATTACATTTTAGAAAGAGGTCAGAATCAAGCTATTTGATACATCGAACTGTGCAGTTCAACATCTTTAATTGATATTCTCGAAGTTATTTACAATAGCTGCCAGTAATGGTAAGAAATTTTATATGTAAAACATGAACTGGACTATGAGAACAACAGTTAGCCCAGATACAAGATCCAGCCGTGATAAAATTTATCCAAAAGCTAACATGATCAAGCAGTTCAATCTAAGCATGTGGGATAAAGTTTAATTCTAATCCCAACTCTAATCTTTTACATAGGAATGACATTCACAGGTATACTACCTTGGAGTTAATATCAAGATTTTCTCAGCAACCATTCATTGGTATCCATGCTCTTTTTGGATCTGTTTATTGGATGGATGGTTGAAAGATGAGAGGATGTCTCCTGTGAGAGTTTGTAATGAATACCCATGTTTTTAATTACAAACAAAACAAAATGGGAGCTTAATGTTTCTCATAGTGTACTTTATAACTGTCCAGTTTCATTTACACCTCTTAGGATGTTATGCATGAACTCTACCAAAGCAAGAGAAAAATTTCCAGCAATGTCTTTGAGTCAACCATTTACAATAACATTTTCTGATCTACTGTCAAATGGTCAACATTATCAATCCAGACCAATGAATGAGTCATTATTTTGTTCTCCTCACCTTTACCGTGCATAATGTGTGCACAGTTACGTTTTTTGACTAACAGGGTATTAATTTGCAGAACAAAAAGCAAGTTATTGGTCAGCAAAAGACATTCATGCACATTTGGTCTTGAGGATTTTACCAGTATGTTATATATGTGGAGTCACATTTGAAATGGTCCGTACTCTTGTGACTGGTGCATATGCACTTTAGAATTTGGAAAGTCACATAGTTAAGAATCAATGACTGAGGTGATTATTTTGAAGGTTTGAAATTTGAAAGCCCTTTCTTGAATTCAGGCTTACCTGCATTTGATTTGCATATGTCAGACAAAAAACAGCTCCATATTCAGCACACACCACAGTAGAAATCTTCTTACAAACATGTTTTATAAGCTGATGTAAAAACTTCATGCCACATTATAACATTTAGCATTTCTGTTCTGTTTTGCATTCAAACTTGGACATACTCTATCTTCACATTATTAGAAGATAAATATTCAGTTCCAGATTTGATGACCATAATAAAGTTTCAACATTATTCACTGCTTTGGTTTTCCACTGGAAGTATTTTACTTGGAACTATTCCTTGCCAACTTCGTTACACTGAGGAAAACCATGGAGTAAGCACAGTAAGAGAAATGGCATTTTTATATGAACATATTGTAGAAAGGCTATTCATCTGTGGACTGAATTGCTTCACTATTTGCCAGAGCACCACATAAAAGTGAGACGGTTGAATGGTATCAGTATTTGGCTCAGAATGGCAGAGGTGTAGTCATATATTCTTGTTTGCCACTGACTTGGGAAAGGGATGGGGAATGGAGGATATCTTCACCTTTCCTCTTCTCTCCCCCACCACTTCCTCCCACCCTCCCACCATCCCATTACTACTATAGTTTTTCCAGGACATTTTTCAGAGGGCAGCTTTTTGATTATTTTTAGACTATGTTTCTTGCAGAAATCCTGCCTATTCTTCTGTCACACATACAGCCAGAATTCACAGACGACCCCTGTAAAGTTCACCATCACTATAGATAAAGTTCCTCCTATCACTGGTACAAGATTTATGATCCTGTATACTTACAGCAAGAATTATGTAGTTTTGAGCTATGTTTTATTACTCCTTCTCTTTAATGGGACCCACCATGTCCATTTCCGCACCTTGGTGTACCCTGATATGGTTCTTTATCTGTGCTGCCTCTGCTATGGTCAGCTGGACAGAAGACCAGTATGGTAGGCAGGTATCAAATGGTCATTTATACTCCAGTATCAATGCCAATCACTAGGTATCAGAGGTGCTGATAATGTCTTTATGGACCATTTGACTACGACCATTCAGGAGGGAGTGGAAGCTAAGCCTGTTGATAAAAGCAAGTATTGGTGTTTACTTCGCTATCTGGCACTGAAGACATACATATTTAGCTTTCTTTTCCTTCAGTTCTTCTGTGAGGAGAGTTTAGCTAACTGGATTTTTTCAGCCAGTGACTGCAGTGTACTATCCTATAGTAGATACTATCCAGCTGATACTTCATCATTTTGAAGATATTGACCAGCTGTTGTGAAATACCATGGCTGAAACATCTGTGAATAACCATGCATCTGGACAAGATAAAGTCAGAATTAGTCATGGGAAGGCACAGACTCCTGTGGTTCCTGTGGTGACCTTTTTAAGAAATCTGAGTTTGGACAAGAGAGGCGTTCTAAAGAAGAAAAAGAAGGGCCGAGATTTTGACTGGCCAAAACGAAGTTTTTTTGATGCAACCTGCTTGACTGATGAAGCTACTGGTTCAATGGTGAGATAGAAGCTGAACCTAATATATAGGTCAAGGCTTTTGAAGGTTTCATAATGATACAAACCTACCACAGAAAGTTAGTGTGGCACTGCATATATGTAAGAAAGTGAAACTCTAGGCTGCACAGCACACCTCACATGTTAAGACATTTTGTTTTCTTTCTCTAAGCAGTCCACCACATGCTGAAGCATTCTGCCACTGAAAGTTACGTGAACCAAAATTTTCTTGCTTGCAGATTATGCATGATAACACAGTTTAAAAGTAGCTTTTTTGAAGATATAATTAATTATAATGGCAGAACAGCACATGTGCTACGTATCTACTGGGCACAAATTTCCTTTTTCTCTTGTTTCAGAAATATCTGATTCACCGTCTTGTGTTTGTCTCCAAAATTCGTGGACCAAATCTTGATAGAACAGCAATAGGAAGTAAGTCTTCATGTTGTTGTAGTTATCTAGGTAAACATAGCTCTATAATAGTTCAGAAGAAATTTGGGATTGAGAGAAGGTAGGGGAATGCAATGATGGAGAAGGTGATCTATGGTAAAGTGGCAAGACATCATAATTTATGTGATATTGAAGATAAATATTTTACCTGTGCACCATGTAGTCTTGGTGTTTAGGAATATTTATATATAGCTTTACAAAGTATTAAAGTGTGATGTGTCAAGAGTTTCGTCTGATGTGTGGAGGCTAATATTCTATGTCTGTTTACACCACAGATCACTATGACCAGTTGTTCAAAAGGCTGCAGAATGATCATCCAGGAAGTGAGCCTATCTCTGGGCTGATGCTCATATATCTCAAGCATATTGTACATGTTGTGGAGGTTAGTTTTAACATTTTGGACTGGTCTCTTAAGACATTGCTGAGTGTGGGACACCCATTACTTTCAGTCCGTTTAGCCAGGCAGATGCGGTAGCATCATTATCATCTTTTGATTAGCTATCTTTCCTTCCTGATCAGCTGATCTCTTGTATCATATCACCATTTCACAGTAAATACTGAGCTAAAAGGTACAGAATTCAGGAATCAAAAGGTCATACACCTTTCTAAATAAGGTAGGATGATTTAAAACAGAGTGAGGTTATGAATTTCTAGTTCAACATGTATTAACACAAAGGAAGAAAGAGATTTTCATCCAGTGCTGAGATAGTCATTTTGGGAATAGTTTGTAAAATCAAGCAATGCAAGTTTGGGCAATAGAACAATGGCCTAAGAGTCACCCTATCACCACAGTTTAAGTACTGAAACAGTCTTAAGTGGTTCCAAATTGTTACAGCCTCACACAATTAAAAGTACTTGGCAAGCAATCAGTTGCACCTTATGGGCATACTTTCCAAGTTGCCAGATTGCCCAGTTTCATATTAGTTCACTAGGAGCAATTTCCTACGATCCCCACAGATCTTGGTAGTCCCCTGATATTTGAAGACATCATCTTAAATAAATTTGTGGCAAGTAAGGTCCTTGCATCAGTCAGAACCAGCCTCGATCACAGAAAAATAATCAATTTACTGGTTACCTGAAGTGAATATGTCCCCCAGAATATTTCATGAACAATTCGAATGGGTTGGCAGATCCAACAAGACAGGCAAGAGGTGGGGACAAAGCAGTTTCCAGATTTTAATGATCTGCAACACACTGACTAAAGTATATGTACTCGTACTTCATCATCTAAAAAATGTTAGATTTATTTGCTGAGTGAAATACTTGCTGGAATGATAATGGAAATAATAATAATTCCCATGATCAGTCAGTGCTTGCACATGAAGAGGCCAGTATCATTATTGTTATCATTTTTAATTATGATTGGTATAATTCCACTGTTATCATAATCTGATAATTCAGTGTGATTATATGATACTTTGATGTTAGTGACTTTGCATACATGTACTGCATATTTTTCCCCAGACGTCGTCCGACTTGATTCTGAAGATAGTTGAAGATCTGCACAACATGGAGTTGGATGAAGAGTCATATGTGGCAAAGTCCAAGATTTTAGTCATATCTCATGATATATCCTTTTGAAAGATCTATGGAAGGGTTTCTCAGCATTTTGTGTCATTGCTGGACTTAAGCATCTGAATATATCATTTAATATCATAAGCTATTACTTCACCGCACAGAAATAATTGTGTCATAAGTCCTTTAAGTCATTATTGGTCTTACGACAATTTTTATCTTGCGCAGCAATTTAATCTCAGCTGCTAGAAATATATTACCATGATCTGTAGTGTGTCATGTTTGGCTGTATGATTAGAATTGAACTCAAGCACACTGACCTATTATTAGCATTTTTGAAGAAAGTGTTATTATAAGATGTGAGCACTGTCAGAAACACTTCTATGTTCAACATTTTTTTTCCTTGGTAGGCTTTTTTTTTTTTCCAGCAACTTTGATGATGAGCTGATATTGATTACTGATTGTTGTTCTCATGCTTTGTGTTTCACAAGATAGTTTTCCTTAACACCCTCACATCTCCAGCCGATTGTATCAACAGTGGAATTTCCGAACACTTGATATTGTAGAACATGGGATTGAAGCCTATGACACGAATGAGTCCTTTGAAAATCTAATTGTTGACCTTCTCACACAACTTCTCAAGCTTGGGGTGTTTCTGTATAAGCAGCCAAAGGTAAAGTAAAGTGCCTTTAACTTTATGAAGTACGGTGGAATCTTGATATGGAGTACAGTGGAGCACACCTTGGAACCAATCAAAAGTATACTCATTAACAGAAATCCAGAGGGAAGAACAGAGGTTTCAGACATGTAGTGACAGCACCTGGTGACAGTTTTGGCAGCAAATAGGAAGGGGAATGGTCCACTTTGTTTGATCAGTAAAAGCGGAATACCCCAACTAGAAAGCTTAATATACCTGAGGAAGCAGCAGTACTGTACTATTTACTAAACTCACTGTTACCATGGATGGTTCTGTACGCTTTTTTACTTGGACACTATAGATACCCATACTGATGGGCTGATGTAGTAATGAAATCTTCACACTTACTAACTCCTCCACATTAGTGTCTTAAAGGGACTAAGAGGATGAAATACCATACCCATCGAGCGTTTGTACATTATGTGTATGTCTTTGCCAAAAATAATTACTAGAAAGAAAGAAAAAAAAATTAGACCAAAAATACTGTACTCAGCATCCACGTTTATGTACTAAGCATGTCCATATTAAGTATGCTCCAGTGTACTCATTTAATAAGTATACCTTGTTATTAAGCATGAATTTCAGGTTCACAGGTGCATTTTTATTCCATATTTCATTTATTCACATGGACCTCAATGTTAAGTTTATCTCATTTATAAGTATACTTATTACTTGCACCAATGGCACAATGTATACTGAGATTCTGCTTTACATATTGTCAACAATTGGTGAGATGTCATGTAGCTCACAAGTTTCTCTGGACCTCATGATAGTCATCTTTCTGTCACTGCCAATTTTGGGTCAAATTATTGTAGGACTAATCGCTGTGTTACTGTTTGTTAGCAGGCTGAGGCACTCCAGTTTTCATTTTAGGAATAAGATAGTGAAATTGTTAAACCCAAGCATTTTTACTTTGTCATCAATGTGAAGAGATGTTACAACAAAAAATATGTTTTACTTATAGTAGATGCATTTTCTTAAAGCATAAAATCAAGAGTGGCAAGTATCTAGAATTCTGCAGTGCAGTTAGACAATGCATCCATTCAAATAGAACATGACACATGCAATTGTAATGTTCCAGAATGAATATCAGTAAGCTTATTGTGATGATGGTAAGGTGAATGGGGATATGAGCTCCATAGTTATTATTATTGAACCACCAGAGTACAAGTACAGTAATGTTTGATGATTATTTTCATAAGCTAAACTTTACTTTTCTTTATAATCATGATCATGAGGACTTAATACCATCCACTTCTGTTTTAAGCTCAGTGCACTGTCATTGTTTATTTATTTGCATAGCATCATGTTTAAGCCTACTGAGCCAGCTGAAAGTCTCCCCCAAAAAAGGGAAGAGAGAAATAGCAGTTAAAAGATGCTGTGTAAGACTCCAAAAGGAATGGCATTTAGCAACAAATATGTTGGCATTTCGAGCCATACTATTTTGTCATCTCATCGCAATAATTGTTTCTTTGCGCTTTCTAAAATACAGGATTATATGTATTGCGCTGAAGGATCAGTTTTTTAAAATATATTCAGGGGATTGTAGACACTGTAGACCTGTGGTCATGGGGCTAGATTGAACTGTATTATAACCTGGTATAATGTTGTTCTTGTTTATTTTCAATAGGTTGGTCTCAAGAATGCAATGGATTCCCTACATGAAAAGGTTCCAGACCTTCTGCCACAACAGTGTAGGTCTTTGTTCTGTTATTTTGTAAATGGGCATCACCATCTTCCTCATATTCCATACTTTCTTTAGCTAGTCAGTATTTTTATAAACTTATTGATGAGTTATAACTTATTTGAACATTTAACATTATAATTATTTTCTTTATTAATTTGAATTCCATTTCTTATTTTTTTAACAAAATATTATCAAAGAGATATGGTCTACTTGTTTCAACTGCACAAGTAATATTTTATTTGGAGAAGGAGGTGCTCCATGGCAACAAATTTTATGGAGATAATCTCAGATCGCAAGAAGTCTGTGTTTGTAGAAATGCAACAGGAGATTCATACAAAGATTCTCAGACATAAAGATGAACTTTGATAGTAAATACTTATTCAGTGAACGTCATTCATTATAGTGTATGCATTTCACATGCACAGATTCATTATTATTTTATCATTTCTTTATTTAGTTGGACCTCAGTAATAAGTAAACCTCATTAAAGAGTACATAATAATAATAATAATAATAAAGAGAATTTCTAAAGCGCCTCACCCCCGAAGAGCTCNAGAGTGGTAAGTATGAGAAACAGTGAGGTCATATTTTTGGAAATGGTCTTTTAGTATTATTAGTACTATGTATCATTCATCTATAGGATCAGATCTTACACTGCATTCCCAGAACAGTTCAGAGATTGAATGTGATGATTGAATTTGCCAAATCATCAGTGATATCATTAAGCACATAGAATTCCTATTTGTATATACCGACCTCTGTGCACGGCAATGAAATGAATGATACATGATTTTTGATAGGAAAACAGCAATGAAGAAATTGTTACTTTTGTATGCCATGCAGTAGATAACGGTTGCTTAATATTGCATGCTATTTTGTTGTCTCTCTCAGATATGGTGTGGCCCATCCCAACAAGATTGTTTCCTTACAACTGAGCCATCCCACCATCCCACTTCTTCCTCTTTCATTTATCTGCAAATCTTGCTTGCTGTGGTGTTCTTCAACAAGAGAGAATATCCTCAAGTACTGAGCTAACAGAATGCCAGTTGTCAACATTGTCTCCACAGCAAGCCTGGTATATGCCTCTTGGTTATTAGGTGACCTGTACCGTAGAATAATCATTTTAATGGTGCATATTTCTCAGACAAAAAAATAAACCTATCATGACAGAAAACTTGTTGAACAGTTTGAATTTTAATAGTGTGACAGTCTACTAAATTTCCTGAAAGTTACATTTGTTCAGAATAATTAATCCGGAAATGTGACAGAAATTACATTCTATGAAGCAAGAACTATAATGAAGCTCATGTCACATAGGTCCCAGACAGTAAGCTGGCTGGGAATCATGGTACACTGATGAGGGTGATTGTTAGTACTGGTAATTATGTGTATTGTGATTCTTGCAACAGTACTGTGCAGCCATTTTGTTGGAATGTTAGTCTTACATCTGTGCCTGTTTTATAAGTTTTATTTTCTTTGATATTGTGCATAGGTTTTACACACTTTGAGACTGTCTATATCATAAGTTGTTATATGTAAAAATGAAAATGCCATAATGCTTCCAGTTGAAGAGCATTTTCTCCAGCACAGTTAGCAACTTTTGGTTGGTTGGTTAGTTTGAAGGAGAAAAAATCTGTTTAGAAGTGAAGAATTCCTATAACATTTTGTATTTGCTTTAAATGGCTGGAATAGTATCTTGCTTCTTGCTTTGCAGCTGTTGTTAATGCCTGTGTTGTGAGGATTGAAGAGCATGTGTCCAAATCTCAGTTTATGGACCTTTGGGTGTTTTAGAGGTAAAGGAAATCATAAACTTAATAATTTATTTACTTTTTACATCACTCTAAAAGGAATCCAGATTTCAAGCTGACTGAATTAATACAGGAATGAATCTATGAATAAACTACTAATTTATGTTTCAATGAAGGCGCAGGTACCGTGTCTTCAATTGTGGTGTTATATGCAGGGATACCAATGTCAGATGCCTTGAATTTAAAAAGCTTTTGTCATATGTGAGCTGATTTGACACACTCTGTAATTGCTAACTGACATCAAGACAAGAAAATTATCTTGACCCCGCGCAATGACTCAACCAACTACTGAAGTTGGATATCGTTCGTATTAGTTATGTTATAAGGTTACCCACTGTAAAATGAGAGGCATTCTTTATAGCAATATTTATCTGTGTAAACAAACAATTGCTTGTCTTGTGGGCTGTTATTTGACAGATCAGTCCTATTCCAGTCCTACGAACTTACCGAGGAGATAGCAGTAGGCCCATTATCCTGCGTCAGTTATTCAAAGTGAAATTTGAACACAAACATTGAATTAGAAATGTTATCCATTTTGCCTCGAAAATATTGCATGATGTTGCATGGTTATGGGTAGTAATAACCCAAAGGCTGACAAAACAAACTTTTTAAACAATGACAAAAGCTGAGGATGGGAGTTATTTATTTGAATTGTGACTATTGCAACTATCTTTCAATAAAGAACAATCAGTGCTTTATTGTTTGTGTCACGCTCTAGAAATTTTGTTGCCTCATTTTTAAATTTTTTTTTTGAGTGGGAAAGTTGCATTTTGCTCTTACTTTAATTATACTGAGACTGTAAGTTCTCTCATACACATAAACGCGGTAATAATAGGGGCAGGTTTGTGAATGTGTTTAAGAACAAAAGCAGCAACAGACAGTGTTGACTGACATCAAGTTTCGAAAAAAATTTGAAATTAGTGTGCTCTTGCTTTTATGATAGCACAGTGTGTAGGAATGATGCTTTGTCCTCAGAGTTTCATAAAGCGTAAACAAAATCTAGTACACTGTTCAGACAGAAATCTTTATGCTTGGTGTAATAAAACTTTCAGCTGTACGTGTAAAAATAAAGAAATGGACAGAATGATCTCTAAGATAGTCCTATAGGATACAAAACACACCGAAAACAGCCTATTCAAATGCCAAGAACAAAAGAGACGCAGAGCGAGAGAGATGTAGAATGAATTAACACCAATGCAAAACTGGATTTATGTGATTGTGATGTGAATTTATTATTTGCTGGTTTCAATGAGCAAACATGGAAAAAAGCATTTCACTGATGAACTGTCAAAACTCTTATACAGGGAAACACTTAACATAGTTTCAAGGACAGCTAAGGACATCATAGAGGTAACAAATTAAACCTGTTATCTTCATCTTATGACTTGGTAAGCTTGATATATTTCACTGTCGCGCTTGATACATAGCTCATGTTACACAACTGTAGCCCTCAACTTATGAATAAGATATTAAAATGCATTAGCTTATTTACAAATCATTACATCAAAACAATAATAAAAATACCAATTTATGCATGCTGACATCCTGAGTAAATGCCTGCCTTTTGAAATCAAACAACACCTACTCAGAAAAAAGATCACTTTACTCCACAACAGTTGCATTGTAAAGAAAATTCTTTTAGACCTAAGCAGAAAATATGTAATAACATCACAATGGCCTTCACAGTACACTAAGTATGGCAAATACAACAGCACTAGATAGTGTGGAGATGTTGCAATGGATATTTGAGTAAATATCGGTGTCTCTATTTCAGCTCTTAATGTTACATGGAAGGCAACTTTAAAGTCTATGAGTCTGGATTCCCTGTAAACCGAGAATTTTCACAGTGATGCGCTGCCATATTTCTGGTAAATTAGGATGGGCTACTTCCACACAAACATGTTTTTGCGCAGGTGCTCAGGCAAAGTGGCTGTTTAACTCAGGGGCTCAGGACTCACAAGGTTAATAAGTCTTCATTTTGAAACATTTAAGAAGAATGAAAGGCAAATCAGAATTAAAGATGTGCAATATTATTGCTATAGCATTGAAAAGCAAATACAAATCCCTATGACATAGGACAAAACACTACAGACAACGTGGATATCTTCACAACTGTCACTTGATGATCTTCAGATTGTGACTCTGAGCCACCAGGAAGTAACCGAAAAAAAGTATGTTAGTGAGGCTATATATTTTCTTTCTTACTAAAATCTGGTGTTTCAAGCCTTCTCAAACTAATTACACAAAGCCACTCAATGTATATTGTAAAGCAAAACTGTAAAAAATGCCCATGGCAGTTCGGACAAAGTGTCTTTGAATCAAGGAATATGTCATTAATCATATATCACACAAAACTAAAATCACAAGTTTGCATAGGCCAATTAAAATGATTAACTAATATATAATAAATACATGCATACAAAAACATTAGGCTGCAGTTGCAAAGGCCTGTCCTGAGACATTTATAAATGTTCTTACTGTTTCACATTCTGACAAATAACTTGAAGTATAATATCCTGAGATGATGCCATATGTCCATACATGCTAAGGACAAAATATGGCTGTCAAAAAATCAAGATACAGGGCAGCATCACTGAATTGAAAATATAACACTTACAGACCATTTGAACTAAGACTAATTCATTACTAAATGTAGTCCACATGCTGAGCACACAATTAGAACCTACAACCCTATTTCAATAGATACTTCAGCCCAAAACTAGAAGATAATGCAATTTTTCCTAACAATCAGAACATGACACTTGCAGAATACACCAAATGAACATGGCCGGGTTCTTACTCATGAACTGGTACTGTCTGATGTGTGCTTTACAAGAAAAGCTGTGGGAAAATGCCAATGCAACACATTCTAGGGTTGAAACCCAAGTTTCCATTACTCTGGTGAGCTGGTGACACAAGTTACATCACACAGGATGAATATTTACAAACTGATTTAGCATGTGTTCATTAAATCAGAGCATTTGGCATATATTGTCTACACATATGTGCAAAGATTTGTCTCAAAGTGGTAAGGCATTTGTCCAAGCATGAATTATTATCATGATACCATCTGGTAACTCAAGATTTGTAGAAAATACCAACCACAGGATCTCAAGTTCTTATATTTCTACCATGTACAAACAGACAATGATTTAAGCAAGCAGGAATATTGAAAGTTCATCCACATGGCAGCGCAGTATCTGAAATGCACACATTTACATCCTTTGGCATCTAGAATAATACATTACACAAATCATTCAACACCCACTCTGGCCTATCAACTAAACAAGTCACACAATCAGAAAAAAAGAATCCGCTACTCTCTTTTAATGAATGACCTAACAACTTTCCCAAGTTCAGAGATGAACGTATAGTCCAGATGTTCAACTCCTAACAAAACATGATTCCATAACCTTCCAATTTCACAAAATAATCCAATGACAGAAATTTGTGAGGGAAAGAGGGCAGAGAGAGACTGTCTAATAAGTTTCAATGAGCCAATCTATGTGGGAAGTATCACACTGATCACTCTCAGTACTCAGACACCTCCTGCTTTACTTGTAACAAGCTTGCTTCATACTTTGCTTGAGCAGCGTGAGTAAACCTTTAAGTGTTGCACTGATATGCATTTTGTGCAGGCACATGATTTTGGGAGAATGTGTTTTGCATGAGGTACCACTTCATGACATATAAATAATAATATGGAAATTAAGGAATCTATTCATTCAGATTTGTACAGATGTAATGGAAAATGGATGCTGAGCTGAAGATTATTGTATCTTCAAATAGGACAACTGCTCAAAGAGACAGTATACGCAACCAATATCATCATGCATAAATAAAGCCATTCACTGATTCATCCACAGATTGAACTTCCTGGCAACTTTTAATGGAACACACTTGATACTTCAAAGTATCACATTGATGATCATAAAACTGACTGTCAAAGATATGGTGAACAGTTGCTGCAAGGTAACATGAATTGTTACTTGTAGTCTTCTTATTAGCTGAATAAATACACATAACTGACATACACATTCCCATCTCTCACATCTAGTCATATTAACTTGGTATGAATAACTTCGGCTGTATTTCGTATAAACAAAAGATCACTCACACATATAACGGGCAAACCAAATATTACTTGCATAAAATTTATGCTTACTAGAGCAGAAACATGGGCATACATGCTCTGCTATCTGTCAAGTCTCAAGTCTGAATGTCCAAGTCATATCTGTCTCATGCAGCAGTGCAAAGGTCAGTTCAGCAATTCCTGCTTGAAGCCTCTAAATTTAATCAGAAAGATCTAAATGACTGATGGAAACCTGAAAAATCTGTCCAAACTGGACACGAACTATGTCAGTTATTGTGGAATGAAATTACTAATGAAGTGCAAATACAAATATTTTCAGAAAGCTGTAGTTCTATGGCTTTAAGAGGATGGAAGATTAATGACCATGTGATCAGTGGGGCCCTACTACGTCAAGTGCTGATTTGTCCATATCGACCATATTCTCGTCTTTCCCTTTGGTGTTTTTCTCACGGCTGCCAAGGCTTGCCTTAGAGATGCCCATCAGCAAAAGTAATGCTGGGATGTGAATGAGGGTGAAACGGAAGAGTTTGCGGGATGAATTGCTGTCCCCTCTGTGGTAAAATCGCCAGCCCAAGTAGCACAGGTATAAATTAAGTGGCAAGGAATCAGCTGCAAACATCCATGATGTGACACCCAGAGGTGGAGCTGCCAAGCACATGGCTGTAAGGAGGATACAGTGGCGAAATGCCACACGGCGGCAGAGGGACGGGTCAACTACAGACATCATGCGGTAACCAGCTCGTGAGTAGTCCGGCCGCAAGTTCCAGCTCAGTGCATTGAAGTGTGGGAACTGCCATGAGAAAAGGATGCCAGCTAACAGGAATGCACCTGAAGATATATCAGATGAAGATAATCAGTACAGGAATTAAGGAGGGGGGTGAGGGGGAGAGGAGGAAAGAGAGAAAGACAGGTATATAAATTCAACTTTCAGTACAGTAACATTGAACAGCATTCTTACTGGCCCATACACCCTAATTCATGAGGGAAATTTGAAAACCCAATATAAAGACAAATGGAGTGAACAACCACACGATTATTCGAAGCAACAGGTGAACTGTCAACAAATAAAAGGGTGCTCATTAGAAATGTTTCTATATAATCTAAATGCAGATGTAAAACCATGTCATTTTCTTGCAGTACGGTCCTTTATATTACACTGTGAGCTGCACTGTCAGTTTCATTAAGTTTAACTGTGAAAAAATAATATCCTGCTGGACCAGAAACTCCAGAGTAAATTTGGTCAACCTCTGATTACCAAATATAATCCAGAGTTATTTACATATCTAAGTGTCTACAGCAAACCAAGCCACAACTTTTGTAGATGACAGATGAGACATACAACTTTATTTGCAGAATTTACTATTACATGTCATCGTTGCTTACCTGGCTCCAGCCCTCCGGTGCAGGCAGCCCATCCCATCACTGGTGGAACTGCACCCACAACAGAACCCACCCATGTGTTAATAATACTGATACGCTTCAGAGGGGTGTAGGCCAGTGTGTACAGGCACAGATTGAAGGCCCCAAGACCAGCCACAATTGGGTTCACACCAAGATACAGGAGACCCAGGCCAGTTACACTGGAAGCAGCCGCAAATCCAACAGCATGAAGGGGACTGGGGAAAGATGTCAACTGCCAAATTCAGTCTGCATGAAAACAGCCAAAAGTCTGCGGTTTCAGCAAAGTGCTTCTGCTACTGGGCATTCATTTCAGGGCAACTTCAATTGTTTGTTTTTTAAATCTCACACAGTATCACCGCATTACGTCTACAATATACAGCACTGGCAGTTAAGTTAAAAATACAACAAAATCCAGATATTTGGATGTGCTAAAAAGGCTCAGGAATGTAGACACTGTGCAATAAGATCAGCAATGTAAACATTCCACATACAGACATAACAAGAGAGGGTGCTTTCAAGCTTTATCCCTTACAGACATAACAGGAGAGGGTGCTTTCAAGCTTTATCCCTTCCATTCCTAGCACTTGCTCTCTCTCAAAATCGTGTTCATAAAGTCATCTTCACCATTCATCTGAAGTACAACACCATGAAATTCTAACAAAATGAATCAGGCTTAAAATAATATTTATCTGAAAAAGAAGCCAGTACTCATTACTTTTCATAATGTTGTGCTTGGGATAACATACCTTAGAAGTCCTCTGACTAGCACTCTGTTCTTGGTGCGATTCATCTGACAGTCATAAGGTATTTCAAAATACTGAAAAACAAAAGGCAAGTGCACAAAATAATTTCAGAAGTCACTTATTGTTTTTCATCTTCCTGAAGGCTTCAATGGGGTTCACAGTTTTTATGTCCAAGTGGTGCCCCCTTCGCATTATTACCCAAGCGGGCCGTTTCACTCAACCATTTCCTGTATTCTCTGGGAACAATTAAAAGCCACTGCTTCTTTTCAGGGGCCAAATACTAGTATTGAGACGTTTTTCAAAATCTACACCCAGGAACCCTTTATACTGGAGAGCTGACTGAGAAAGACGTAATGAAAAGCTGTCCGAAAGCATTTACATGAGAACCATGATGGGAGTCAAACCCAAAACCTTTTGGTCTCCATTCTGATCCCATAACCATCTGGTCACCATACTGCTCCATTTTACAATCAAATAAGGATCCACAAAGAAATATAGGGAAAGCTATCTGATCTTTGTGACACTGAAAAACATAGGCACAAGCTTCATATCAAAGCTATATCACACATCTTACATCATACTTTAAAGCACACCCTAAGAGTGTGATGAACACCATAAGCTAAAAAATGTATTTTTTGCATACCTGATTTATGGAATTTGCAGCACAAGATGTAAGACCAGTGCCTACAGTACACAAGACAAAAGTGGATGCATTAAAGGATCCAGGAGCAATGCCATATCCAGCCATTGTTGTGAGGACAACTAAACCTGTAATGGGAATAAAATACTGCTTTCTCAGCTGAAAAATAAGATCATCTACAACATGAGAAAAAAAAAATGAACATTTTGCAGTGATTGTTTTAAAAACTTCAGCACCAGATCACTTATACTACCAAATTTTGGAACTGTAACAGTCATACACTAAAGAGCATGATCTCAAAGGATAGACAGTGAAAATGGAAATATAAAAAAAGGTTAGCTCATCATGCCTACACCCAGTGAAACAGAATCAAAAGTATATGTTTTCCTGAATTTTTACACCAGGTCACAGCTACTGATGCAAATTTCACATCATCGGCAGCTCTGCCTTTGCCATACCCATGGAAGTCCTGTGTGCCTGTTGCATACATTAAAAATTCCTTGACAGTTTCAGAATTGAGAAGAGTGGGTCTAGCAGTGATTGACAGGATGAAACTGATTGGAAAATTCTACATCCATAGTTTACTGTTGCTACCACAAAGATAAAATACAGCAGTCATGCTGAATCATTATAACCCCAACTTAAAAAAAAAACAACAAAACATGGCTCTATTGCTATGTAAGGAATCTCTGACATTTCCAAGTTCATAAAAAAAAAAAAATTAAGTTCTCATACTCTCATGGCTGTACCTGTAAGGCGTATTTTTGACAGCATTTTGTAGTATTCTAAGAGCTTCCTCAGTTCCAGCTTCTCTGCCCGCCACTCAACATCATGCACAGATTCGATGTTTGTACCCGGATTAGTCCTATCTGGCTCAGGCTCACGAACAGTGAGAGAGAAAGAGGAAGGATTCTGGGAACTGGAATCTGCAGGAAATACTCCACTCATACTGCTAGAAGACAATTTATCTATATGGTATATATCTCTGTCATGTTTTATATACAAAGACATATTCTCAGCCATGTTCTTGGCTTTTATGTGTACAAGCTGCCCAGATTTGTTGAAATGTAAAGTGACAGGTTCATCTTTCTCTATATCAACAGTGCGCATTACATAGTCCAATTCTTTCACTGATTCCTCCATAGCATGAGGTGATTTATCCGCAGGAGAAACATCTTCAGCAGAATCCGGTGCTGCTGACCCCAAGGATTCAGTGGTTGCTGCAGCTTTGGTTGCAAGCTGAAAGAAATTAGAGAAAAAAACTCTTTCATGAATCAGTGAGACAAGCCAAGGGCATTTGCAGTGATCTATTTATACATGCTATCCTGCCAGGGGCATGAATTGACCATATTGACAGGGTAGTCATAGTCTGAAATACATCGTAGATGGTATTGGGGTGACTTCATTTGAAGAAAAAAAATGTTCAGCAATAAAATGGCCAACTTCACAACCCTAAATTAACTTCCTGTTCTGCAAGCCAGTGCTGCTGACTCCAAGGATGCAGTGGTATTTAATGTCAGTTGTTGACTGTGTGGTTAATCTAGTCTAATAGAGAGGCCCCAATAATCAAACTCTGTATCATACTATTACTATTAGTTACTGTTTCCTGCACTTCTAGATTTGCAAATAAATCTCACCAGTTTTTTCTCCACAACACTTTACTATTATATTCATAAACACGATTCATTATCCTCTCACCCCTTCCTCCCAAAATTAAATAAAGATCAACAAGTCGAACAAAACCTGCTGAATTCAGTGAAACCTTGTAAAACCAATACTTCCATTTCCCTGCTGTAATATTAACCACATACAACAAATTATTAAGTATAGCCAATTCAGATGATTGTGTATTTAACAGTCTGAGACTACAAATTTACACTGATTTGTAGAGATCTCTTCATAATGCCAACCTCAATATAACCCAAATTTTTGCAGGTTCCAAGGTTGGTAATATAATAAAATTTGTCTGTACACTACAGTTCGTCGCTCCCACGACAAAGTGATGAACTATCACAATTTATAGAGATGACAGAGTATTTTGCAAAGGGATCCACAAATCAGGCTGCCGAAGTGACAGAAACGTGTAAAATCAAACTCACCGAGCGCTTATAGCGCTGTCGTGACCAGCTCTGTGCCTTGGAACCATTATGAGGTTGCCGTGACACTGGTGCTGACCTTGAAAAAGATCTTAGACAAAAAATCTGCTGCGTCCATATCAGCCTTGTGGCTTGTGCTGAGAGAGAGCACCTTGACATCTTCAGACTCTCTCTTCGTCCATTAACTAATCTAGGTATGATGTGGCCCAAGAATCACCTGCAAAGCCTCTACATTCCCTGAAAATGAAAAACAGAATTATTTATTAAGCTAATATACATGCAGAGGAAAATAAAAACAATAAAGAGGTTTATTGTGCACCATTACATTATTAGTTCTGGTAACTTCATTTAACACTCTGTTGACTTATTGAGAACAGATGTGTGGCCGCATTTGTTTGTAAAACCAATGTTACATTGGCAAATGAGCTGCTACTGGTAATTTTTTGGACTCGATAACGATATAATTGTTTATGAGTGAGTTACTTTAAAACTAGCACTTAGCAGACAGTCCAGGTGGGAAGCATAAGTATATCCGTAATCATGCTGAGGTGCCATTAAACTATAACTCCAACATAAGAATGAACATCTTTGTGAGGCACACATCTATCTAAATGATCAAAGAGGGTCAGCAGGGCTGAGGAAAGCATTTGATTGGCTGATCTCATGATGCTGAATAGATAAGTTATTTGAGAAACTAGCTGAGGTGTCCCAGGGCCGCCTGGGAATGAGAAAATGAAGGGGACAACCACACCCCTCTTTTATCTACATGTACTTGCATTCACACTGCCCATCTTATACCAATATAACTGTGATAAGACTTATCAAGAAATTTAGTCTTGTGACACCAACTTGGCAACCCATGTCTGCAAATTTCACAAACTTAATCTGGTCAGTGATGACATGCACGCACATGCAGCAATAAAAACAGTGGATTGTAATAGAACAGGTTTTCCCAAAGCTATGTTTATGATGATGCAAACCAAATTTGGGAAAATACTTCAAGATCACCTCACCTAACAAAACCTGAAAAAGGACCACCCTTGGGACAAGGAACTTATAAAGAAACCTTCAAGCAATTCTGGAGAGAAACAGCGCAAAAATACTCACTCTTCAAAAACTGAGTGAGTATTTTTTTCCCAAACTAAATTTATTGTAATGTAAACAGTATGAAGGGTGGACAAAATAGTTCTATAATAGGTTGATTTATGGCCTTATCACCAATGGGCACTTTCCTCTCTGGTACAGAGAGTTTATTATTAAATTATTTTTATCACCCAAATACAGCATGTTTTCTGAGCTGAGCAATAGTTGTTTGTTTTTTTAACGCCAACTGTCCACTGTCAGTGCTTTACAGTGTGATAAATTGTATGAGATGGGCATTCTCAGAATAAACAACTCTAAGATTTCCTAAAAGAAGTTAAAGTTGCAAATAAATTCTTGTAGAGTTATTTCCCAGCCTTACTTACAATCAGAACCTTTTTATTTTAATCCACTGAAGACTGAAACACATCTGATTATCTAAATTAAGCAAAATTTCATTTTCAGTAGAGAAGAGAAATATAAGCTCCATGTGTTTTATATTTGCAGCCTGAGAAAATAAGACTTATGTCATGAAACTGTGACTGAAATATTGGGCTCTAAAGTGAATAGGGCCATCTAGTATTCAGTGTTTTGTTTTGTTGTGGAAATCTAGAGTAAAATCATTTCTAGACACTAACTAAAACACTCTTATACGGACAAATAGTCAGTAACAATGGGTAAATTTCGAGGGGTGCCTGCGCAAAGGCCTTATCTCCCTTATATATTTCATATAACGATACGGTCTTTGCGCAGGCACCCCTCGATTTGAATTTTTGTAAGGCATATTAGATTAATTATATTGTATAACATCATAAAATAGCCAATTTCCTAGAATGTTTTGCCACTGCATTAAGTGCTTCTAATGCACTTCCAATAAATATTTCTCGGGCCAGAATTATGCTAGGTCAGATGTTTATTCACCAAATGAAAAAGTGTATGAGCTTTCATATAATACCTATGACTTGATTTAGCCAAAAAGCACCTCAGTTTGACAGGCTGTAAGACATGATCCTCCAGAGAATATGGATTTGTTTACAATTTGTTGACACACATTTTAAAATTGCCATTCTTAAAATGGATAATACAAGCAGAATGAGGATTGCATGTGGCAGACATTCTCATACTTATATATCATTAGATTGAAAGAAAAAGGTCTTAGGGCAAATGACAACAGCCATGATGGGTGTGTGCACTTCTACATGGCCAGGATGCTATTTTCTTTGCTAGATTTTTATTACCTGAAAACTCTGCACTTATTTTCAAGCTGAGGACTAATGAATGTCGATGTGACCATTTCCTTCTTTTGTTTCATTGCCATTTTTGTTAATCTGTTTTGATCAAGGTTGCGGGCAAACCTCAAAGACTGCGGTGCAACCAAAAGCAAGTGGTTTAATTCACAATTTTATTCATTCACAGTATATCACTCTGTACTGAGGAGATGAAAAAAAAATTCACTGATTATGTGCCTTGCCTAGGAGTAAATTCAAAGATTGCTAATTCCTTTTGTTTGGCAACATGAATTACATGAAAAAACATGAAAGGCATCACTTCAATGGTCACACTGCTGTGACTGCAGCCTGGTCTATGGTTGTACTAAGACTCCACTGGTAATGAATGGATCTAGATTGTTTCGGCTGAAATTCATGTAGGCTGGTTCTTTAACTACTTTTCATTCGATGTTTCGCTTTAGTTTTGCTCAGTAACAATCATGGACATCCTACTGTCATTAAAGCCATTTAGAAAGCTTGAACAATGTTTATTTTTTTTTTAATGGTTGTAGTTGTAAATGGGTCCTCTCACTCTATCCATTTTACTTTAAGTGAAAACTTGTCTTGGCTATCTGCATGGGAGACTTCTAACCCCACCTTATTCATCTCGAAAGGATTTCCAAATGCAGGCCATCCAAAAACAATCCTCACCCTTAAACACACTAAAAGAATAAAATTTAAAGAGGGATTACTTTGATGGGGCTGGTTTTTTGGGTTTTTTTGTGGGATATGCACCACGGAAGAACAATGGTCAATTCAGATCTTGCAATCTCATTTTCCCTTGCATGTTGTAGCATGGCCCTAGCCTCATTTGAATGGGCATTAATCATCATGATTAGATTACAGAGATCTCTTCTTGAAGAAGGGCGTTTTTAAGACAGTGAGTAGACTAGACAGGGATCCCAACTCAGTGGGCTCTAGATCTAGGTCAGCCTAAGCGGCTAGCCTAAGGCCCCGCACAGAGAGGCAACCGAATATGTTTCGGCGTATCGGTGATATTCTCACTCTGCGCCGATCTTTCCGAGGGTAGAACATAAAGGACACATATTTTCTGCACACTTCTCAGTTGAAAATATCCCCAGTCCAGCCCTATGACGTCACACATCCGATGACGGTGACGGCCCACTGACGGGGCACTCCGAGCAGCGGCTGTCGGTGAGTAGGAATCAAAATTTCATTCCTATAAAATAAGCTGCCACCAATCACGCAGATCCGCTCAGAGAGTAGGCCGTGTCTCTGTGCGGTTGTAGAAATTGTATAGATTGATTCTTATAGCTTACAGCGCATAGTGGTTAGGTGACATAAATCAGCCGCATGTTCTCCCACTAAGGCCTGAGATCCCGGCTATCTCGAAGGACAGCACCGCAATGATAATGATACAGTTCATTTAGTCACAGACAAGTCATGGACAATATCGATATTTCGACTAAATCGGTGCCGTTGTTAGAGAAAGCCAAGAATAAGATCCCATCTGATGGGCAGTAATCAGTAAGTTTGATTCTTGAGTAAGATTAGGGTTAAATCCAAGTCTAGAATCTAGCACAGTAGCAGTAAGAGGGGCATTTGGAACCTTCCATTTAAGTATTTGACTGTCACACAGAGTGTCACTGTCACTGTCAGTCCTATCCAATGCTCTCGCAAACCCAGACATCTAGAGTGACTGTACCAGTCATCGGCGTGTACCAGTCATCGGCGTAGACCAGTCATCGGCGTACTATGGAGTTTTGGCCTCTGAACAGCAAAACTTCGCGAAACTTTCGCTCAGCTGTGAGAAAACTCAATCCGTCCGCTATATTTGTGTGATGCTGTTGCGTGCTCGTAGCAGACGGTGACTTTTGTTTGTTTGCAGACGATATATTCTAGCGACAGCTAGGACGTTGCCGATCATTGCGTTCGAGGAAAATTGAAAATATCTTTAAAACTACCGAATATTTGCCGGTAAGTTTCGTACAAAGGGTAAAAAAATATGTCATCTGTGGTAAATACCGAAACTTTAGCTTGAATATTAAATTATTGCATTGAAAAAAAATGTTTTTCTACCCTTACCTTCCCACTGGACCCATGTTCGGCGGTCAGAGAGTGTCCGTCTCATGTGACACTTTCTTTGTGAGCACCGTATTTACCAATACAAAATATCCCAAGGGAGTCGTCATTGCTTTTTTTTCGGAAATATAGTCTATTGCATGAATAAGTTAATTCCTATGTAAATTTGAGCAAAGGGGTTTTTAGAAACGCTCAATATATTTCCCCCAATCCATGCCATTCGCTACTTTTTAATAAAACATATTTTTGTTTGCATTATTTGCGCGATCAGTTAGAATTGTGGAGTTGAAATCATTAACAAAGTTCATAAAATATAAATTCATGTAATATGATCTATTTTATGTCCGTATGATTATAAAGTCTGCCCCTTCAACTTTATTTTATTATATTTATTTCTTAAAGTTCAAAGGATATCGTGTTGACATTGGTGATTGGAGTTGATATTTCTTTGTGAACTGGCTACATCTCCTCAACTGTTATGCAAACTCAACAACTGCTGCCGTCCTTATTGTCGTTAATGAGGAGAAGGGAAGGTTTGGTGTTTGTTGTCTGTTGATGTTGATGTAGATGAAGAGGGGCGGGAAGGCAAGCTTGGCTATGGGCTTTTGCCTAACTCGAACCTCAACGGGTCAGTCGTTGGTATGAACAGACGTCAGGAACGCAGCTGTGTAGAGTGGACGACATCAAAGTTTAATCACATGTAGTGCAGACAGAACATTTTAATTTCAGTCACAGCTTCCAGACTACCAGCCAGCCTGATGGGGGAGAATGCATGAAGAGCCTCGCAGGAGCCAGACGTAAGCTCGACTGCGTTGAGGCATAGACTCCGACTAAAGCCAGACTTATATACTCAAAACCAGACTAACTCAACGGGAAATATAACATGGTTACGCAGACATATTGGAGAGCTACTACTTTTGATGCACGACTTTGGCACTGACATGGAAAAATGGACAATGAGTGAAAGGTTAATGGACGCTGGCAGGGTAGCTGTGCAAGTTACATCAACATGTCATACATCAAATTGTAG
>JAWQUT010000025.1:3158898-3179576 GCA_033807755.1 Ellobium chinense | reverse complement strand
CTGTTGGGGAAAAGCACATGGCCAGAGTGGCAACACAGACATGTGGCCCGCTGTTTTAGCGATGTTAGACCTTAATTTTTCTCCCTCAAAGAAAGTCATTTCCTTGAGAAACGTTACAAGACAAATGTCATAATATAACTTTACTGAAAATCAGATTAAGCTCTCTATTTTTCAATTTACACAATACGTTTATATATTATTGCACTTTTCATTTCACAAAACAATAAAATGTCACGGTTGTTGCATCACCACTTAAAGTGGGCAAAAATGCGCAACGTGGTCTTGGTAAATTGATCATACAAACCTCTAAATCATTTCTTTTTCCACCATTCTAAATTATTTTGTTGGAGAAATAAATGAAACACCGTCTGTTATCATAATCCAAGGGAAATCACTATAAATTTCGAGGGAAACATGTTGCAAAGGAATGATGGCAATTACTGGCACGAGCCTGTTACTGGCACTAGAGGATACAGGGGAAATCACTCCGGCTTTCTCTAACAACAGCACCGATTTAGTTGAAATATCCGTCTAGTCCATGACCTGTCTATGACTAAATGAACAGTATCATTATCATTGCGGTGCTGTCCTTCGAGATAGCCATCACCCCTTGTAAATTATTGGGGGAAAAAAATATGCCATGTCAAACCAATGTTTAAAATTAATTGTAAACTATAATAGTTTTTATTGCTTTCACACCATGCGTAGAGAAATGGGGAAAAAATAGCATCTCACATTCGGGGAAAAGCACATGACCAGGGTGGCAAAATAGATATGCGACCTGCTGCTTCAGCAATGTTAGAAAAGAGCATCGTTCTTAATTTTCCCCCTCAATAATTGAGTGGGCAAGAATGCACAACATGGTCCTGGTAAATTGATCGTGGTTTGAATACGCTCGATTTGCCAAGACCACTTCGTGCATTCTTGGACATTTGAAGTGGCGATGCAACAGTAGTGATATTTTATTGCTCTATGAAATGCAAATGCAATAATTGATGAACATATTGTGAAAATTAAAATATAAGGTGATGAATCTGACTTTCAGTAAAGTTATATGACATCTGTCATGTTAAATTTCTCAAGGAAATGACTTTCTTTGTGGGGGAAGAAACTTAACAGGGATGCTAATTTTCCGAATAAATCCGTATTTCTGGATTTTTCGTCGTTTTTGAGCAGCGAGAAAGAAAATCCGGAAATTTCGGCATTTTGAGCAGCGGAGAAAACAAATCCAGCATTATCCGGATAACATTCAGGAAAATGAAACACGCGAAGGACGAATAGCACAAAAGCCGGAAGTTAGATATTTTACAAACTTCCTGAATGTGCGCAGATGCCTCTGACAAGGTCAAAGGGATACCGGTGCTATATTTAGCACTCGAACTTACGGAAAGTGTAAAATGTGCGCTCGGGCATCATTCAAGAAAAGACAGTGATGTAAAATCAACAGTCCACTGTTTTCTATAAATTATAATTTATTATTATAAATCTGATTACATCCGTAAGCTGAAAGAAGATGGATACGTGTGGTGCACACTGTGCAATAATAAACCACAACACACCGGGAAAGAAGGCACCTACACTCCATGCTTCAAGGAATTGTCACATCATAACAGTAGGATTCCGGCGAGTTTCAAGGACATTAAAGAGAAAGAGAATGCAGCCAAGCCTTCAGCTGCCTTTTTTATGAACTTGGCGTAAACCATTGATCCAGCTCAGTCTGAACTCTGCAGGTCGGAGCACTAGTCATTTGTGCATATTTTATCAGGACCAAATAAGAGATGACAATAAATGTGCGTTATGGGTAAAGAGATGGTAACATAATGTAGTCTAGTCTACACCTTGTTTAAATCTCATGGTGATGTATTCTGAAGTGTAATTATGAAATGAAGGATTCGATTTTTATCTTGAGTGACAGTTTGCAGTTCCCTCCCACCCCTGACTATGGCTATTCCTTGCTGTGTGTAGGTTTATTTATTTACTTTATCTGTGCAGAAGAAATTTGCATTATGTAGTCACAGTTCTAAAATTGACTTTTCTTTAAATTTTGTTTGGTTTTAATGTTTACTTTATTGCCTTATAATTGTGGAAAATGATCCAGAATTATAAGCACAACGGTTGGGTTGGCTTCTGTCGCAAATGTCTATATGCCACACGCTCGAGCAAATTTCAGGATTTTTTTTGGTCCGGCATTGGCATTCCTGAATTAAGGATAATGCACTTTTCTAACATCAAGAAAGCAGCAGGTTTGCATATCAGTGTTGCCCCTCTGGATGATGTGCTTTTTTCCTCTAACGAGACGCTAGTTTTTCCAAAAATTTCCCTAAACACATGAAGCCATTTTACGCTACTGCACATAAAAAATAAGTACGGGTTGCATATTGACGCGAAAGTAGAACGGCATAGCAATAATCAGCAGAACGCTGAAGGTAGTGGAATATCAACAGAGCCTCAAGGCAAGACAGTAATTGACTTATACCACCTAAATCAATTTCATCTGATGTGAAAATGGTGTTTTATTAAAAATGGAAAGCCTGATAAGATACCGCAAGCAAACCTGATAGGGAAATCCTGGTAAATAATAAGACGGCGGTTATCGATACTTCAAGGATAGCCTTCATTCTGGGTTGACTCACTCTTAGAGAGTGTACATGATGACATTGTAAAATCACGCAGTGCACATGTATTCTTGTGTAAGCGCAGACTGTAAAACAAACAACGGGAGGCCTAGGCAAGATGAACAAAACTTAGACCAAGTATGTGATACTGATGGATAAAAGCATAAGCAGACATGATATCATTTTAATAGATGTAACCAGTGGTAGACCAAGGAACATTGTTGGATTGAGAGCTGTATATATGTGCATCAAGGCAACCTGTGTGAATGTTGATGGATGAAGAGTATGGGGGGGAGGTGGGGGAAGAGCATGCATCCTTGAAAACTTTTCAAAAGAATGAGAAGGAAATAAGGTGATACAGAATACTGAATAGTTATCCCTCCTCCACTCTTTTGTTGTGCTTTGGCCACTGCTACAATAATATTTAAGTATTAAAAGATTTGCCAATTTGACTAATGGCACTAAGTGATGAGCCTGTCACCTACCCTGAGACCAGCACGCAATTGATACTCCTATTTTATTTGCATACTGCGTCTGTTGGGTCATAAGATGAATCTTGTCTTTATCAAATAAGGCAATCAAGTTTGAAATGCATAATATGTTGATAAACAAAGAGCCACATATCTCATCAGCCCAGGTAAGCAACAAGGCTTTAATCATGTTTGTCAATAAGCATGTAAAAGAATGGTTTCCCCACTCTTTTAGTGCATGTTTTGTGGCCTGATTTCACAAGGGACCGCATAGGGTAGATAATGGGCAGAATGTAGAGCAGGCAGGCCCAAAAAATAATATGAAACGGATTAGAGTTTGTACAGTGTTGCAGTGTGCAGTGAGATTTTTTGCAGTGATAGATGTACTCCAGCGTAGTTTGACTGTGACACTGGACTCTCAAATACAGTATATGCATAGTAATAGTAATACCAGCAAGAATTCATTATGTGAGGTGAATATGACAAACCTATTTGTCAACTCTAAAGTGCTGTTACTGTATTAACCCTTGTGATGCTACAGTAGAATCAGTTCTCAACTTCACTCCACTATGCTATGCTAGAATAACTGCATGCCAGGGCCAGCCAGTTGATGCAGTGGTTGAATTTCGCAACTCAGTGTCAATCGGTCGACCAGCAGACAACATGAGGAATGATTATTATCCATAACATTAACAGTGGATCATGCAAGCAATAGGGAACTGGAACCAAAGTGTCATGTGCTACTAGAATAAAGTTGTGCATGTTCTGTGACTACACTTAATGTCAGAACTTCATAAAGTAGCATTGCATTCAAAGTTCAGCATTCAGATGCCGGCTCATACAGGGGCTTCCTCTGAAATTACCTAGACTGAGTCATAGCCCTGAATACAAAGTTATGCATTAACCACGGTAGTATATCCACTTCTATGCAGAAGCTGCTTGGTGTTTGGCCAGTCACCCATGTCATTGTGTGTACATGACATCGTGATTTAAACCTGAGTGTTAAGTTATGATAGGCTTACAAAGATAAAGGCGACAAAACAAAAGCATAATGCTTTTGGTCTGCCAGATGTGTAACACAGGATTTTGCAAGAAGTTATAATTCTCTTCTGTTATATTCCTAATATTTTTTATAATGACTTGTGGATCCAAAGAGACTTATATAATTCAGTATTAAAGGACAATTCAGCTCTTAGTGAAGCAAATTGCGTAATCAGTTGCACTGTATACACCAGATCCATGGTGATGAAAAATTATTAGATATTTCATCACAACAAAAGTCAGTCTAACAGAGTGATAGGCTGCAGCAAAACTTAATTCTGTATCAAATGTCATTGATCAGGCCAGATTTCGTCAATTCCAGCTTTATCCCTTTTAGATTTAAGCAGCCTGTTAGTGTCATGATAAAGTAGAAATTGTGCATGCGAAACTAACAAATTACAAACTTACTATTGTAAAATTGGCCATTAGTTGCTTCTGAGAAAGGTGCTTAAAAAGGATTTTAGAATTTTGTCCTTTTTATTATACAGTCGAGCACAGAAAACTCGAACACACTAATCTCGAATTCATGGAAATGTCGAACGCTGTTATCGGCCCCTTTTAAATGCCTCTATTTCCTTTGTATTATTAACACGATTTTCTCGAACTGTCAACACGCATTTCTCGAACGATTTCATCATCATCTACCCGATCTCAAAGCAGTGAAATGACCAATAAAGCCCCTCTTTGTCTGGGCTTGCACGCCCCAGGCTGTCGACTGATAAGGGAAAGGTGTGCGGGAGTGCCGTGGTGATGGGCAGGGGATCAAGACAATGCTTTGTGTGGCTCTAATCCCCTTCTTGTTTGTGTTGNGGGGGGGGGGGGGGGTGGTGTAGTGATTGAGCATGCAGAGCGACCTGGCGGATGGATGTCAACACATGCTGCGATATATTGCGTCGAACATGACGCGATGCGCACATAGTGACGTGGCGGGGCGATAGGTAATAGCAGACTGGCAATAGTGCCGCTCCTAATTTCTTTCTTTTCCTCGCACAATGTCGTCGTCGAACACATCAGGATTACACTTAAAGGAAGACTGAACCGCCCTACAGACCGTATTAAATCATATGATACCCTACTATTCCAATAAAACAAGTCTTTCAAGTGTCTGTCATAATGATATAACACCTCTGCTGGCCCCAGACAACCCACAGGGTTACATTATCCAAAGTCCGAATTGTTACAACCACTGCGCGCGTGGCGGCCATAAGCTTACGTCAAATACGTTCTCGCCACATGGCCAAGCTGTCTAGCCAGTGCTCTGCGGACGGGAGATAGCATGTTGGTATGAATGTTTTAATTCCTCTGTGAACAGTAGATATGCCAAATAAAATCATGCTGAGGCAATAAAAATGCAGAATACTTTTTCTGGTTTACACTATCAAACTTTACTTTTGAATTTGGAATACCAGAACCTTAATTAAAAGCTGAATAATACATTGTCAGGTAGAGGCGTCTGAACCTGCTGGAACGTAAGTGACGTCAGCGTTTTTGCCACAGACTTCTGCTGATCGGGGAAGGGGAATAATTCTAGACGCGAGGGCCAAACCCGGTAACTCTAGCTCTCCTTATTGCGTCATATTACATATGCGCACGGTAATAGAACGATGCTCTTTCTTCGCAAAATTGACTCGGTGGGCACCATAGATAATTTTCAGAGAGAAAAAGTATTGAAAAACGGAAAATTATTTTTGATGTGCGTGTTCTACTTTAACGCACCGAAGTTTGATTTACTCTACCGCTTAGCAATGGCAGAGAAAAGAAAACTCGCGTGTCTCACTCTTGATACAAAGCGTGAGATATTGACAGAAGTGGACAAGAAGATTTTGAGTAAGGGAGACATTTGCAAAAAATACGGCATTTCCAAGTCAACGCTCTCAACGTTCATTGTCATAATTTAATGTGAAACGTCGGAAACAGGGAAGGGTGGTAATTCTAATTATGTTAAGATCAGAGCAGATTAGTGTCATGTAATTATCTCCCCTTACCGGTCCCTCTAGTCCAGGGTAATTGTGAAAATATTGCCATTACGGAAATCTCGAACACTTTTTTCGATCCCGGAGAAATTCGAGTTTTCCGTGCTCGACTGTAATTTCATTTTTATTGACATGTTCACCCAATGGCAATGAAGAATCTTTGGGCTTTTAACCCTCTCCTCTCTTTTGTGTATTATATTCTTGTTATTTAAATTTCACCAGGCACTTGAAGATGGTGGTGAGGACCCCAGTACATTCTTGTTTGACATCTCAGAAACTCCAAAAAAGGCAGCTTCCACTCCAGCAAAGAATAAACTGGATGGTTAGTTAAGTTTTGTCTTTTTATGCTGTCATTACTCTCTATGATTGTTTGTTTAAGTTAGCTTTTAAAATCCTCTCATTCTGTGATTGTGTGTTTTAGTTCGTTTTTAATATCCCATCATTCTATAATTGCATGTTTTCGTTGGCTTTCAAGGTCCTATCATTCTGTGATTATGTGTTTTTATTTGCTTTCAAATCTTCTCTGATAAAGTCATACGTGGAGATGTTGGTAGTGATGATTTTTAAGTAAGGCACCTCTTTTGTACAGTAAAACCCAAATATCATGGTGTCTTGCATGGTTGGTGCATTTGCGTGTTCTAGTTGCATCATAGACCTTGTCTTGCTCAAGATTTAAGATTAGATTAGAATGTTGCTGTATCAAAGTATGTATTTCTTTATTGTCACTATAATTCTTGTTATCATTCCATCTAAATTATATGATCATTTTTTTTTTTTAAGCTATCTGATTTGGGGGAAACATTCTCATAAATTTGAGGGGGGAAAGAGGATTTGTAAATTTTTAGAGAGATATTTCTCAAAGTAATGCAGACTTCCAAGTGCAGGAAAGAAGGAAAAATAGATGCACATTCAGTTTATTTCCAAGTTCCAAGGTGAGATTTTGAAATTTAAGGAGCAGATCGGACAATCGCATGGTCTGGAGGAAACACAGAATGATTTGAGCAGCTCGTAACATTATTGAAGAAGCAGTCATTGTTTGGTTTTGTATATAGATTGTAGATGATGGAATTACTTTTAAATAACAATGTGTGGTCTCTTGAACAGAGACCGAGGACAACAGCACTGACAAGGTAGATGCAGATGATGAGGAGTTAGCCAGTGAGCAGGTGCTGGCAAATGATGGTGATCTGGCCAATGAAATGGCAGGCTTGGATGGAGGTGGCAGTGCACCAGTCTACGCAGATTCGGCAGTATTAGAAGAAAACTTGCTTGGAGAAGATTTTGGGGTAAGTGTCGATGCTTCGTGGAAAGGAAAAGAATTCATTTTAAAAACTCTTCTCCTGTTATTTTGGTCTGTTTAAAGTTTGTGGCTTTGCTTCCTGCAGTAATACTGAAAATCCCACAGAAATTTACTGCTTTAATCTTTCCACTGGTTTGTGAATTCCATAGTTCATTGTTTGATTCCTTTGTTGTTTACTGCGGAGTTAAATAATTTGGATTGTAAGAGATACAGTTGTTAATACAGAACTTAAAGCCTATGGACATCACATGTTGTCACCAATCAGCCATTGCATTCACAGAGAATAATGTGTGAGTGTTCATTTTCATTTTGGTTGAATACATTTCTCAAACAAGCATATATCGACAAACACAGACATAGTGCTTAAAAAAAAAAATAATGGAGAGTTTGGGAGTAGGCTTACAGACTACACACAAGTTTTAGAGGGATTCTAGTTTTTTATCATTTAATGCAAATTTTGGAGTGCCAAAAAAAAAAAAAGGGAGAGATCGACATGCTTTCAGTGTTAAGAGGGAGAGGAATTTTTGAAATTCAGGGGACAAATAGCAGTCTGGAGAAAACGAAGGGCTTAACTTTGTTAATAGTTTTGCACCATGTGTCGATCGGGAAGAAAGAGTTAAGGATTTGTGTGTCTGTTTATATCTTTTGGTCAAAATCTGTTTTTACTGTCATGAATAGTTAAATAGTATACTTCTGTTTTTCTTTGGCTCTACAAAATGCTCTTATATAAAGCTTAAAATGCTTTACGCAAGAGCCTTTGCAGACACACAATGTAGAGTGAGCCGTTTGATAAGAGGGCTGCAATATAGCAGGGTTGGAAAAGCTTTGCACAGTGAAAGAAATTAATTAGGTAAACGGTTTTCTTATTTATTTGTTTCAACTCATTAACTCATTGTAGTCGAGCCTTAATAAAATATTGCAACACCTGCGGTCGCACTATTTTTACCACTTTTTAGGTACCTGTTTTTTGTAAAGTATTTGGAGGAACCTAGCATACCTATACATTTTTTGTGAGCTGAATATGTGATCTGCATGATGAGTACAGTGATTTTTGACATCATTTGCTGAGTTTTCAGTTATTAGCTGGGTTTAGGTACCTGTATGGGGTGATTTTTTTTTTTTTTTTGACTCTTCCGCCACATTTCATCGTCACTGTTATCGATAATTTGTCTTCCATTATCTTCGCACAACAAATCACTTTCCTCATCCGAACCTTCCTCCATCACCAACTCTAGAACTTCGGTCGTTTTCAGCTTATGACTTCGCCCAGCCATCTTGTGTCAACAAAACGGAGTTGAAAAGAGCACGACCGGGCACGCTTAAAAAAATGTATTTTCCCCACCAAAACGAGTTCCAAAAACTCATTCTAATAATAATTAGGGCTATGGGTCATAGCATTATTCTTAGTTGCCGCCCTTTAACCGCACAAGACACAAACGAGCGCTATAAATATTGCCGCATCCATACATGCGGCACGACGCCAAGAGCTGTAAGAAGTGCCGCAAACCGTTTTGCGGCACGACTCCAATGAGTTAAGGGTGTACACTTCCTCAGCCATTTTTTTTCAAATAGATATCTATCTTTTAAATGTCAGATGCACCCCTGCCATGTTGTGAAATACCTGTTGGAAAAATCTTGTGAAAAATGACTATTTTTTCATTTGCTTTCTTTCCTCATATTCCAGGGTGAACAAGATACTGGCATTGAGCAAGAACTAGATGAACAAGGTATGAATAATGCAAGAGAGAAATCTATGTGCTGTCTGACTGAAAAGAAATTCTTTTCTATCAGCACCAAATACCTCTCCCCACCTCCACGCACATTTGATTCGGTTTTGTTGTTACTTTTCATCTGAAAAAAAAAAAACCAAACAAACAAAAACTAACAAGTGTTGAAATACAGTTTTACTTATCTGTTCATCGGTAGTTACCTACTCCTGTGGTAGATGAAACTGCGTATTCTCATCGCCTATTGGTATACTTCGCTTTCGTGTGTGTAAGAAGATCGATGTGTGTTTCTGATAGGTACAGTTTTGAAAGCAAGAAGTTTTTGCGTCTCCTTTTCAAGCAAGACATACCCATGCCGACAAGGAGTCTCCCTCATGACGTAGAGATGATTGATGATTGGCCAAGCTATTGAAGCCAGACGAGCTTGTAGACAGTGTAGATTTTATTCCATTGTTTTTATTCTAGCGATGCAAAAAGTTACCGGCTTTTCTTATTACTGTCTTGCGCAAAAATCATCAGTTGGGAAAACTCTGGAATCAGTGTGGAGAATGGCTGCTATTTAGTAGAGCGTCTTGCTTTTAAGGAAAAAAATTTTGGCTTCTAACATAGTGGTATCTTTATAGTAAATGAATCGCCACCACCGTCTGATGAATGCCGACGGATTGCTGACTCAAGAAAACAAGGCAAATGCAGATCTGCAAGCAACCCTTTGATGGTGTAAGTATGCCTGGTAGCTGCCCAGAGTCTGCCCATGATGCCTCTAGCCACCATCCAGATTATATGTTATCCTAATCTCATTTTGTAAATTTCTTTAGTTCCCCACAATGAGGAGATTGGTGGTGATGCTGCAGAAGAAGAAACACCATTTGCTGCTGACGGCAGTGATGCTCAAGAACATGAAGAGCTGCAGGACGATTTAGGTGATGAATTTGGAGAAGGTGAGGAAGAATACGACATTGAGGGGAACCCAGATGAGTCTGAGATGCCCGTGGAGTTTCTGGACGACACAAACGATGCAAGCTTTCAAGATGGTGCAGATAATGACCCTGGTAATGAGGACTCTAATATTGACTCTCACAACTTGGAAGATTCTGAAATCAAAATAGAGACTAGAGAGGTAAAGGAAATTGATGCGTCATCTTCAGTGGACACAAGCAGTGCATCTGCAACTTCCCCTCTTAAGCCAGCCACTGGTGGCTCAAAACCAGCTGCACCCTCTAAAGGGGACAAGAATGAGCCATCAACCGTGGCCGAGGGAGGTGATGAATCTTTTGTGGTTCAGGTTGATGACACCATGCTGAACGACATAGATGCTGACCTCCTAGATGGTGCACAAGGTGAAGGAAAGGCAGCTGAAGCAGCCGCAAGTGGACAGGGTGAAGAAGGACAGCAAAAACAAGATGACACAGCTGAGAGTGGACAAGGCAGTGCTGCTACAACTTCAGATACTCCATCTAAATCAGTGGATAATAATGAGACTAAAGACACCAGCAAGACAACAACAAGTAAAGATGATAAAGACTCGAAGACGGCGACCAAGAGGTTTGTTTTACGTCATTAAAGTAACTTTGTTGATTGTGAAGTCCGCAGTCATTTTGGAGAGAAAAAAGCTTATGTTGCGTCTCCTTTTCTTTTTCACCCTCTGTGATCAACCTTTCATGTATGCAGTATTAAGAGTTTGTTTTTTTTCAGTTCTGACAGTGCTTTTGCGTATTGAAATCCATGATCACAATTTTTCGCGTTTTCAGGTGCTGATAATAGGTGCTTCTATCTCTCTTAATTAAGTTTAACCTGTCTGTTGTCTCTGGATTTCTTTTCTGGTTTTGCTGCTTCACACAGTTGTAGGGTTTCCATTGATACCTGTTAGCGATTTCTTTCTGTCCAAGAAATAATGCAAACACTAAACTGGAGGAAACAGATCCTTTTATTAACTGTAAATTTTCTCATAAAAATATTTTGACACAATCGCAATTCAAGCTAGTATCATATGATAGAAAATAATCTTTATTTCTCTCTTTGTTCCAGCTCATCAACAAAGCCTGCTAAAAAGGATGAAAAATGTGAGTAATGGTTTTAGGGACTGTGGAGACTTTGTTGCTGTAGTGAAATAGGTACCACTGCCACCATACATGAGATTGGAGGGGGGAATGGTAATGGAGAATGTTTATTTAGTGTTAGTGGACTTGGACAGAATGACTGCAGAAAAAAAAAATGAGAGCCTGATGAGAACTATCACATTTTCATTTCCCTCTTTCTACTGATTAGCTTCACAGAGCAGTCGAAATCTTTGGGTGAGTGGGCTTTCTTCCAGCACAAGAGCCACAGATCTCAAAACATTATTCAGTAAACATGGAAAGGTGAGTGTTTCCATTTTGAATCAAGTTTTGTAGATTTTAATGTTTAGATTATTGAAATCGATCTTTTAGAGTAGTTATGGCTTTACTTACAAGTTTTTTTTCATAGCGAGGAGGAATCCTGCATAGTAATATTTGAATATACTATAAAGATTAAATGTCAAGGGGTTCTCAGTGGGGTATTAACAGGTATAAAATTGAAATAAGAATGTGTTTTGCAAAAAAATTCCTGGGGATAGTTTCCTTGTAAGGTTACATATCTTGGCTTCATATTTCCTCCAAACCAACAAAGCTGCCAGAAACATCAAAAGACTATTCTCTTACTCCAGCAATGTGCTTATGCACAGTTCTAAAGTAACAAGCTGTAACAACTGTAAAAATAAACAGGCATCCCAAAATCAGCCTAAAATTGGCCTCATGATGACTTCCTAGAGTGACTAATTTCTCTCTACAATTTTACAACTTCGGGTCCTATCAAAAAATGGATCACGTCAAGAGTGGAATTAATGACATTTATTCAGATTTAGACAAGTAAATGAGGTTTGAACAAAAAAAAATTGGTTTGTTTTTTTTAACGTTAACATAGAAAGTAATTAACATAAACAAATAAATTCTCTTGTATTTGGCAGTTGAACAAATTAAATTTTATCTCTCTAAATTTCCCTATCATCACTCTATTCCTGGCTGTTTTTTTGTTAATTTTCAATAAAGATCTCTATAACTTAGATTAGAACCGATGTTTGCAAAAGAATATAAATCTCAGTCCTGTGAAAGTTCTTCCCTACTTAAAGTTTCTAGCACTAAAGGCTTGACATGTGCATGTTTTGAAAATGCATCACTATAGTACAGGCAGGGACCATTGGCTTAACCTCTGTCAAGCAATGAAAAGGTCTTATTACTATTGGATGTGCACACACCTTGACCTTTGACTCACAATGTTGCTTTGTAATTTTTATTTTTTTTTTGCTGTGACTTTAGGTTATTGGAGCTAAGGTAGTGACCAATGCGCGTTGTCCAGGCTCCAGGTGCTATGGATTTGTGACCATGGGCTCTGCAGATGAGGCTACCAAGTGTATACAGCATCTTCACCGCACGGAGCTGCATGGACGGATGATTTCAGTAGAGCGGGTATGGTAGCAAATGTAGTGTAGAATTTCAGCGCACTCAAACTTCATTAACTGCATAATCTTATTTCTGATACTTGTACAGTTTTTATGATGCACAAAATAAAGATTTTCTTTTCTGTCACTGCGCAAGCTGCTTGGAGATAGGATGGCATCATATTGGCAGGAACTATTCCGACACATGCGTGGATGATTTGAATTTGCACACCGTGACTAGACTGCAAGCTACATCAGCATAACAAAAAATTTGTACTGTGCAAGGATACAAGTACAAGGCATTTATCCACATTCCTAGATGTCATTTTGGTATCATGTACACAGCAGCATTTTGGTACAATTTAATGCCTCTTAACCCTTGCGATGCGGTGATAGTATATATACTACCATGTGCTCGCTTCGCTACCGTTAAGTTTGGCAATAGTATATATACACATCACTCACCCAACCTCTACCTGCCTCAATTGTATTTTTGCAGCCATGTGTCCTGGCAGTGGGTCATAACACTTCTCGCCATGCGGGTGGGAAATTTTTAAAACATTGGGATGCTCCTATGCTTATGCTTGTGATGTAAACATCACATTCATTCACATACTAGAAAAAATCTAAAGGATACTCAAAGGAATGACTGGTACACCATTTACAGATGATTTTTTTCATGATGAAGTTGGTAGCATGGACTATAACCCCTAGTGTACTATAAAAATTGTGAGAACGAGTGAACTTTCAAACAGGTATGCTTGGATATAGTCATTCTCAGTTTTATTGAAAACCAGACACACATCCTTATGAGCAAGAAATGAAATGTGTTTGGAAGTATTGTCTTGACTGTTATGCTAGTGTATTACGTTACTTTGTTGTGCCTTGAAACTTTCCCCTGATTGGAAGTAAGATGTTACGATTATTACGTGTGAAGCAAAGGAAGCACTGATGATGGGTCGAGAAACTGTGCCAGCTTATAAAAGGGAGCATTATCACCTCTGTTTACAATTCACGGTTCATCACGTAGTGCGAATAGATGGCTAACACAGTACTACACATAGCTCCCTCCTGTCTCTTATCCCACTCCCCATACACCAAAATTGAAATGAAAAGATTAGTGGGACAGCTGAGTGTTTGTCTGTGTGTGAGTAAAGTTGCCTCTCCTCCCCCAACCATGGACTTTCCTAGATTACACAAACCTTAACTGGATGTGCTTCAGTCAACATCGATTGCATTATGCATTTAACCTTTGCTAACACAATAAATAAGTGCTTATAATAATAAAAAATACACTCCCACATGCCTTGTCCAATTCTCTACATACATTTTTGGAACGAAAACGTGGATTTGTGCATGCCAGTCCAGTACAAAGGCATTGTTTACAACGGTCAGCTGACAGGACAGCAGTGTGTTCTGCTGTCTATAGCACACGTAAAACTAGGTCGCACAGCCAGAGAGCTGCATAGTGCATGGTCAGCAAGCGCTACCACTGTTAATTTTGAGGTGGCATTGTTGAAATTTGAACATGCGTTGGAAATTTTGAGTTCATAATAATTTTACAAGCAATTATGTCTCTTCATGACAACAGAAAGATTCTGCATGTTACAAGTAATTAGCATTAGGTTTGTTTCAATGATAGTGCTGAAATGAAATAGTAGAGTCTCGATTAAGCCGATCTCTCGGAAATCCCGTGCGTCTATTTTTAGACGGGGGGCGGAAATCGAGCTGCATCCGCTTGAGTTCAACGATGGCGAACAGTGGAGTAGGCTTCGAAGTGACGAATGTTTATTTCTGATGTGAATAAAAATTACTTTATACCCTTAGCACTTACTTTTCTTGAGTTTGGATTAAATGTGATGCCTGTCCTTTGTACAGTTTGGCCTGGTCATAATCAGAATACAGTACAGCGAAACTCTGCTCATACGAGTAGCCTATGACTTAACTAACACAACGATTATTCAGCAATCTTGTTCATAAGACCTTAGCTTAGGCCCATTGTTTTGTTTTTTGATAAAAATACTCTGAAAAAAAAACCCAACATAACATGGATCACACCCTGAGTAACTTGATGTGGTGTTGGTGTTTCATTACAGTGGAACCTGGATTTATTCAGTTCTCTTTCTGCACAATTCAGTTCTTTTCCTTATTTAGCTTTGTTATTAATATCTACACCTTGATATAAAGTATACCTTGGTATTCATTATATTTATCCACAATCTGAGGATGGCAGCGTCTATAAAAGTAAAATATCTTGACCGCATGCTTCATCTTACAACCACATAGTACTGGATCTAGATTTAGATCTTGGTAGATAGGGCTAACCCCTGTCAGACAGAAGTGTTACACAATATTGTAAACTTAAACTATGGATAATCAACACAAATCTTGCTGTTGCTTTGTTTTCATTTAAAAAAAAAGGGGGGGGGGGCACACTGTACACAAACACTGACCGTCGAGCACACGAAATGGTAGTAACCAATGTTGCCGATATGAAGCTGGCTATGCGGGCGATTGCATCGCCTTATCCACTCCATACATCTTTCTCGTTGTGTTTTGGGCTGTGGCAATCTTTTGAAAGTCACCCCTTTCATATCCTCGTGATCTTTTCGCCTTGAGTTGCTTCTACGCACCCCCCAGGAGCTTGTTTTGTTAACCATCGTTCCGATTCAAACACTCAATGAGTCTAGGCTTAGGCCTGCTTGTCGGTATTGACTGCCCCCCTTCTAAAAATAGACGCCGGTGGTTTCCCACAGTGCGCTAATCGAGACAAGTCTATTGGTTACTCTTTGTCTCTGAATTAGACTTCTGCTACATGCAGATGTGTCTTTTTCCTGGAGCCATGTAGGTTTGAATTTCAAGTTTCTCTACAGATTTCTGCTGCTTCTTATGATGCTTGTACAGTGCACAGGTGATAAATTACATATCTTTTATTCCAACTTGCCCCAGAGAGTTCATTATTGATGCTGTATCCTAGAAAATAAAGATGTGTTTTCCTTCACAGGCTAAGACTGAACCACAGGGCACCAAAGCAAAAGTACTTCCCCCTAGTGGAATCAAGTCCCCCACAAAATCATCCACCCGCCCATCATCACGTAGATCAGACACAAAACCAGCAGCTTCACGGAAAGAAGAAGGTTTGTTGAATGGTCACAGTCATTCATGAATAAGTATCTTTGTATTGTTTATCACCTTGTGTTCATTCTTTTTTTTTTTTTTTTAACATGCGTGTAAGGCACATTGCCATATTTGACACAATGGATAATTATATGCCTTTTTTTTTAAGTTTTCATGTTTATGCATATGGGCATAACAAGTTTTGTACTTATGACATAATGCCTAAGAGGTTTGTACATGACGTGCTTCAACTTCTTGACAAAACACCCTGTTATCCATTGACAGGATGTGGCAATAGAGGCCAGATACAAAGCTTTTTCTTTTTTTTAACCAATGGCAAAATTTAATTATGAAAAACTGCAAGACAAATGTGGTTCTGTGAAGTAAACGTATATATCTATACTGAATACTCCAACTGCTATGCATAATAAGCAAAAGGAGGCTAAAAATTCAGGCTGGTGGATAATGCTTTTTGTCATGATGCTCTTCACATTCTCTTTCATTTGCACAGAAATTGGGATTGAGCAAATGGTCCAGAGCTAAGAATGCAGTCAACTCTAAATGAAAAGCACAATTGAATTTATGTGCTTGTTCAGGTTTTAAATTTATTGTGATTATACTGTGGCATATGGGACCATGTATTTTCAGTGTGACTAATGTTTAATTAAACAGACAAGAAAGATGCTGCAAAGGAACCTGGTAAAGAGGGCGACAAGGATAAAAGGCCCGAGGAGAAAAAAGAGGGCGCTAGAAGTACTTCACGTCATAGAAGCAGTGATAGGAAGCGATCTACAAGATCCCCTCGAAGTACTAGTGGAAGACCAGGAGGTGATTTTGATTTGCCCTTTTTTCTTAGAGATATTATCTATATGTCAGGCTCTAGAGAGAATATTTGCAAATTCTCTGATTGAGATAAAGTTTTGGGAAGAAATGGACAGAGAACTCAAGATCTCACCAGCAACAGTCACAGTTTTAGTATTCATCACTGGCGGTTTTCAATATCCACTTCATTTATCTACTCATATCAAAATACAGTCGACTCCGCTTAATCGCCCTCCGCGAATTGCCTCGTTTCCCAGGAAACCGAATTTTTTTCTAAATACAAGTCACTCGATAATCGCCTCTGTCCGGATAATCGACCACTCTCCAGCGCCCGTGAATTCAAAGATCAGCGGTTGAAGGGTTACAGTTGACAAACAAATGATGTACACAGACAGTTTAACTGCGCGACGGATGGCAGACTGGTTGACTGAGTGACAGCTACCACCCCAAAATAGGTGTGATAAGCCTTTCCTCCCCACATCCTCCTCCCTTTGTCTCCCTTCGTCCCACGCTACGCATCACTGCCTTTGCCCGTCCGATATAAATGTTAATGCGCCGAAAGCCGTATAGTCTCCTCCCCCCCACGCCTTGATTGCGACTGTCTGGTGGATTTCGGTTAGATCAAAGAACGTGTCATGTGGATGAACGGTCTATCCTGACCGTGCCATCCAGCTCCTTATTGTCTGCTGGGCTACTGCGATGTGGCCAATGAGAGAGACCGTGGAGATCAAACATTATGTGCGCCACAACACCGTCAAACTCGAGTCTCTGGGCTACTGCGATGTGGCCAATGAGAGAGACCGTGGAGATCAAACATTATGTGCGCCACAACACCGTCAAACTCGAGTCTGTCCTGAGACTGGCGACGAAAAGGTGTCAATGAACGATATCAAACCACGACATCAAAGAAATTTAACCCCATTACCAAAAATATGGGCGAAATTACCTTCACCGCTTAATCGCGCACTTTTTCCGCGATCCCGAGGATGGGCGATTAAGCGGAGTCGACTGTATCACACATGTGAATTTTTTTTTTTTTTTGCACTAGTGACAATTTATTTAGCAGAGAAGCATTTCACGGTTTTTGATTTCCTTGAAGCCTAGTATTTTCATATTAAAGGATAAGAATAAGTAATGTCAGTACATCTCCTTTCAGCTATTTCCAGTTTATTAAATATTTATTTAGCCAAGTCAGCTGAATTAAATATATGTTCTTATATGGTATGAAAGAAAGCTTTCCATTTTTGTCACTAAGTAAGCTGCATGGAGATAAGATGGCACCACAGCTGGCAGCAATCCCTCAACTTGTATGGATAGATAAATCAACTTTGGATAATGTGACTAAATTGCAAGCTAATGTTGAGGTGATACTACAGATTTTCATGTACAAGTTAGAACACTTTTGAGTTAATGAATATATCATAAACAGTTAGGTCTCTTCATGAGAATAAGAAAGTTGTAAATGATCATATTTTGTTTTTCACTCTTATTGCTGTGGAATGGGATATTCAGGGATGCCACTCTTCCGAGAATTCTCGGAAATCCGAGAACATCGGTGGCTCCGAGAATGCCATCCGAGGTCCTTCCGAGAACCCATGGAGACCTCGGAAGAAGTAAATTCCCAAATCCGAATTTTTACAGGAAGTTTTGGTACGGCCGCCGTGTGGTTAGATCAGCATTCATAATACTGCTGTCATTTTTAAGAATACAGTATATGCAGTTTTGAGAATTTTACAGGAGAGCTTCATATACTGTATTTTTATTACTTAAGGGGTGCACATTCTCAAAAACCGTATAACAAATTTAGACACAGCTTTGTCATTTTTTGTGATAAAGGTACGAAACTCAGATAGAAAAATACGCCACGCCTTGGTCCTTTGCGTGGGTATAAAAAGTCAGTTTCGCCCAAAACTGCATATACTGTATTTTTTAAAATGACGGCAGAATAGACATAGGCGTTTCAGTACGGCCGGCGTATGGCTAGACAGATTAAAATCAATGAAAGGTCACTTCCGGCCTTAGTAAACGCGTTTCGTAAATTCCGAATTGTCGTGGAAGCGATTATTTTGGTTTTAAAAACTCATTTGCAGTTTGCAGCATGGAAACCACACGAGGCATGCAAATTCGGCGTTACGCTTTCCAATGCACGCTTTCTTTTGCGCAAATTGCCTTGTAGGCCTAGCTTCGGCAGCACTAGAACTGTCTAATAGCCCTTCGCTCTTGCTCGTCTTCCTGGGTCGGTGTGTGGGCCGGTCTACTTCGTAGAACACGTAGATCTACGTTGATTTGCGGAAATAGTCTGAATCATTATATTTATTGAAAAGCAAGAGATCTAAGCAGCTAAATCTTTTAAGGATATCCTAGTAGTATCTAGGGGATTTCCAAATGAAGCTTTCACTTATCAAGTTACAACCCAATCACTTCGAGAAAGAAAATTATGAAACAGCCTGTCTTAGCCTTCAATATCTGATAGTGACCGAGAACATGTTTGAATGACTAATTAGAAGAATCAAAATACAGTATGTGATGAGTTTTACTCAAACAGCCTTATCAGCTGCATGATCCATGATAATTAGGGGTTGGCAATTCTGCTTTCAATTTCTCTACTGTATAATATGTATGTGACTATGTGTCTTCATTTTTTAAAGAGACAGCTTTATTTTTTTATTGTCTAACATAGGTTTATTTAGGGATCAAACATGATTTGGCTCTTTGAAAGTAGAAGGTTCAGATTAGAGACACCAAGTCCACATGATTTTCCGCGATGCCGCAAAAGTTTCAGAGAATTTTACGAAAAGTGAGTGGCATCCCTGGATATTATATGTTAGCATTTGCATAGATGTTTCTTGGATACAAACTTTGACATTGACCATAAGCTGTCTTCCAGTCTCATTTAAGCATTCTTTGCTTCAGAACATCATCATCGCCACCACTCCAGAGAAAAGTCATCAGGGCTTTCCGATAAAGACAGGAAAGAATTGGATGTACTGTCCTTTGAAAAAATTAAGGTAGGATCAACCAAGAGTGAGGACTTTGTGATTGACAATAGTGTTGTAGTCTGTACATCCACATCAAGAAAAGGATAGTTTTTGTGTAAACAAAGCCCAGTATAATGAGTAGTTTACCGGGCTTGCTTCGTTAGTCAGCAGCTAGATCGAAATTTGGAAAGTCACTTGGCCTCTACCACAATTGTAATTCAAATACCAGTGAGGAATGACTAGGTAGAGTTAGAAGTTGTTCAGGTTTCTTAAATTTGAAAGATTACTGGCATACTGTTTACTGCCTTCTCTGTTGGGGTCATACTGATGCTGAATTGATATTCTGGTTCTAGGCGGAACGAGAACGTGAAAGGCTGAGGCGAAAAGAAATATTTCTTCGTCATGAGGAAAGGCGGCGGCAACTTGATTTGGAGAGAGAGCAATACAAGCAGCAGTTGATAGAAAAACGGCAGAGGGAAGAGGCTGTCAAGATTGAGAGAGAAAGGAGGAGACTTAGGTTGGTGAAGGTGTATAGAATATAGAAATTATCTAAGATGACTTGATAATTAGTCAAATGCCTCAGGCAGTGGATTTTTTTTTGTGAATTGTTCAAGATGAGGGATTGCAAAATAACCATCACTTTGATGTGAGTCAGCAGAAGGTAGGATTGCTGGACATATGTCTTGCAACTAGTCAAAATGAGGCTTATCATTAAACCAGGAACTGGATACCAGACTCTGAAGATGACTAGAGCTGTTCAGTGTCAAATTTTTGTTTGTCTTTTCTGCAGATATTAGAACAATGATAATACTAAATACCAGAGAGAGTCGCAGAAAATTTTCAGTTTGATAATTAAACAGTGTGTTGGCACTGACCCATATACTCTTTCCAGCAGCATAGAAATCACTGGTTTTTCAACATAGTGGCATAATGTTAAATTTAGGGATTTTTTTTTTTTTTTCTGCGAGAAAACAAAATAACAAATTGGAAATTATTATTTCAGGGATAATTGTTCAATCTACTCATGTACCTTCAACTGTTTGAGAAGGCCAGTAGCATTAAAGAAAAATTACATGCTCATTTGTAGACCTCTTAAACTGACATAAACTGATAACAGCTTTGATTATAACTGTCATCTGGTATTGAATTTCCTATTGTCAACTGAAGTTTGAAATTTGGGG
>JAWQUT010000025.1:3110730-3158885 GCA_033807755.1 Ellobium chinense | reverse complement strand
GGAGCACGAGGATGTGAAAGTTCATGATATGATTTGGTTGCATTTAATGTTTCACAGGGAGATGCGTGAAGAACTAGAGAGAGAGAGAATGGAAACTGAAAGGCTACGACTAGAGACCGAGCGCCTACAGATTGAAAGGGAGCAGGAAACCTACAGAAGAGAGCAACAAAGGTATTGGAATTATAAGAGTCAAGTATGTGACAGTCCAGAAAAGTCCACAATGATCAAATTTTCAGACAGTAAATACCGTTGTTCTGTATTACTGATTTATTTCAAAACACTATGCTTTTTATTTCAAGCTTTTTATCTCTATTAGAAACATATAAACATATTTTAAATTTGTGAAGTGATGCATCTTAAACGTGGACATGCACATTCAAAATAATTTTGTTTGCCAGTACTTTCTCTCTCTGAAAATAATGGTGTATACCAAGAAAAATTGGGGAAGAAAGAGCTTCATTCTGCACACGATTGTAATATGACACAATAAAAAGAGCTGGGTGACAAGGATTTGCCCTTGTATGTGGAGATATTCCCCTTTCTCAAACAGCAGCAGTTTGTGGCAAAAATGATGACTTCACTGAAGTTTCAACAACTACAGACACCTTTATCTGACACCTTTATTCAGCTTCCAATTGAGGTTTTAGTCATATTCAAATTCAGAAGTAAAGTTTAACCATGTAAGCCAGGTAAAGTATTCTGCATTTATATTGCCTCAACATGATTTTGTTTGACACTGCTGCTGTTCACAGTGGAATTAAAAGATTCATACCAACATGTTATCACCCGTCCGCAGAGCATTGGCTAGACAGGTTGGCCATGCAAGTAGAACATAATAATCTGACGTGAGCTTATGGCCACGACATGCGCAGTTGGTGTAAGAATTTGGAATTTGCAGAACGTAACCCTGTAGAGTGTCTGACGCAGGCTGAGGCATTATATCACGTTGACAGACACCTGAAAGATTGTTTTATTGCAAGTTTATTGATTTAACATGGCCTGTCGGACGTGCAACTTTCTTTTAAAACAGATAAATAGGTTTTTAAGCAGGCAGGCTAAAATGATACATGCATTTTGAAACACCTAGAAAATAATGCAACATACAGTTGTATGTAGAATTTTGAAGTCAAACTTCTCGCAGAAATGAATCGGTTAAATTTATTATCCATGTAATAATCAAAAACACTCAATTTTGACTGTGAGCGCAAAAATCAATGTTTTATACTGAGTGTTAAAACTTGGTCCGTGACTTCCAATGTGCTTTCCTGGATAGCCACACAAACAGTGCACAGTACCAATTCATATCATGTCATGTCTTAGAGTCAACTTCTTATTAAAAGCTTTAACACTTTTTGTATTACAGGGGCAGCATTGCATTCATTGTTATTGTAACAGCATCATACTAATGTGACTTAACCAAGCTAGAAATTTAGATTGTTAAAAAAGAAAAGTATTGGGACTGGAAGGGTAGTTAATTTGACAGCACTGGGAAATCCAAAGTGTAAATCACACATTCATATTTCATTTCATGGTATGCTTGGAATTTTCCGTCATTAATTGCTGGCTACTGAAAAGTATGACAGACCACAAATTTTAAGGACATCATGCACCTTATCAGAAAATAATCAGGAAGTTGTGGAAGGTTTAAGGGAAACTACTGTATGCAGTTGTTTTGCATTTGAACTTGGAGTCATCTTTGATATTTTTATTGCTACTTTTATAATGGGTATCTGACTTTCCAGATGAACAAGCATAATAAAAAAATGTTTTTGCTATTGGCAGAGTATTACAGGATCGCCGCCCCTTAAAACGCACTGGTGAAAGAGCTAGTCTACGTGAAGAAGAATGGCCAAGTAAGCGGCCAGCAACAGACAGATATGCTGGTGGAGACAGGTATGAAATTAATGATTTTGTGCAACCCTCTTTCTCCCCCTTTTAATGTATTTCTGGGAAATTCCACTCGTCCTGTCACAAAAGTGCGTATTTAGTTAGTCTGAAATTCCAGCAATGCCATATATGTTAACACTGTGCTATTCAATAGCATTTCTAAGTGGCAAATGACAGGATTAGAAATGTAATTTGATGAATCAAACAGATAGTTGATTGATGGAGATTGAAAGTGGAACAAGCACATGGCATGTTATAGGATTTCTACTGTTGACCTATCAAAATGGTATCATCCATGAAGTCCACAGAAGATAAAGAATTTCACAGGAAATTGTCCTTTTTTTTTTCCATTTTACGCTATGAAATACAAAAGGTTTACTAAATTCTGACCATTCCATAATTATGAATCTGTTTTGAGTTAGTAATTAAATTATAAAATAGGAAAATATGGGACTCTGGAACCAGAGCATCATGCTAGGAAGTAGGTTTTGAGTACAAAGGGTGTAAGGTTTTGAGGTCATACTGTATTTACTTGGTTATGTTTATGCAATCATGTTGTTGTTTTTTTTCAGGGGAGGCAGATTTGAGAGGAAGGCAGAGCGATTTGAAAGACGTGATGGAGGAGAAAGATCGGGCAGGTTTGAAAGTCGACGAGAAGACAGAGGTGGAGGCAGACATGAGAGGTGGGCCATTTACTGCTATCACATTGCTCTCATATTAAGTTAGATTAGTCAGGAGGAAAGTATTACCACTTTTTGTTGAGGTATTCATTTCATGTTTTAACTACGACACATTTAGATAAATTATTACTATTAGGCATACTGGCTTTCTTTTTTCACCACAGGTTTAATCTCTATCTTCAGTCTCTCAAAATGACTTGCTAAATAACTTCCACTTCTGGTTTGAGGCAACATCTCAGTGGATGACGCACAGAAATTCCAAATTCGAGAATTCATGTAACTTCCCTGATTCCTTCTCCACTCACTTTCTTATTGGGACTTTTTTTTTCATAGCCAATTGACAGATGAGAATGAAAAATGTTATTCATTATTAGTATTACATATTGCTTTACATTGTCTCATTGCTACTGTAACCACCATACATTGGTAGCTTTACAGCAAGCTGAAGGGGTTTGGGATTTGGGAACTTGCATGACCTGCCTAAAAATTTAGCCTCATATTGTACTTTCACATATCCTGAGAATCAAAACTTTTCCCCATCAGGAGATATTCTGGAAGTTGCAACCAAAGTGTTATCTTCATTGGGGTCTGTGTAATGAGGATAAGTTTTGAAGCTAGTTAATCCATTAATTTCACTGTTCCACAAGGCCTGCTGAAGATACCACAAATCTTGTGCTATACAGCAGTAGAAATACAGCTTTCAAACAGGTAGTATGACCGACAATCAGGGAAGATTACCACCAGATTTCACTTTAAAAAACATTTTCATGAGAGCACTGTCCATGACTCAGTTCTCTTCTTCATTTTATTATTCCCTTGGGCTGGGATTGAATGGATTTACAGTATTAATTGTCTGAGAACTTTTCAGTGACTTCATTTAGTGAAGACTCCATGCTTTCCCTCATAGATTTGAGGAACGTGAGCGACCTCCTCGTAGTGATCGTGAGCCAAGGGAAAGAGAATACAGCAGGAGGGGTGAGGACCATAGAGGTTACAGGGAGGACAGGCCTCCTAGGGAGCCACGGTCATCACGTGATGATAGGCCTCGTGACTCAGCCCGTGGACCACCTAGGCATGAGTCGAGATCAGATTGGAAATCAGACAGAGGTAAGACTGCAGTACTCAAGTTTGACTGGAGTTGGTTCCATACTGGTAATAGCAGATCATTTTAACTCACTGATGAGTGGCCAGAATATCATACTTTATACAATTTTCAAGAATAATCTACCGTATGAAATATGGAAGAGAGCATGATGTCAGGAAGATTATGTCATTATTTATGCTTTCATCGCTAACAAAACCTTGTAAACAAAGCTGACAAACATAGATTGTGAAGTTTTTATTTTGAGCAAAGCGACGGGATTGTAGATGAGTTGCTGTTTCTTTTATATGCTTTAGGTGTATGCTTTTATATCTAAGGCACCTCTTCATGCTGTCAAACTTGTCCCTATAATTTATTTTCAAGACATATGGTGCTGTGATTTACAGCAAAATATTAATGTTTTGTTTTTTTTTTTTCAAATCTCTCTCTTTTGCAGAAGCAAGCCGTGGATCTGGTGGGGGTTCTGGAACCTGGAATGGTCCCGTGGAGAGGTCAAAAATGGATAGTGGATGGAGCCAGGGAGGACTCAGCTCCAGTGGTATGGGCCAAGGAGATGGGTGGGACAGTGGTGTGGTGATGTCGCAGCCCGGGGGCAGCTATGGCATGCAGCAGGGACCCATGATGACAGGCAGTATGGGGGCTGGTCCTGTGTTCATTGCCCAGCCTACCATGCAGGGGCCACCTGTCATGATGCAGAGTAGCATGACCAGACAGAACGAAAGTAGATTTGGTATGGCTGCAGCCACAGTTCGGAGATTCTAGTTCTTGAGGACAGCTTTCATCAAATGAAGGGATGGATTTCATGCCATGCTTGGATTTCCGTGCCTTTGTTTGTTGATTGGAGATAAGCATCATGTATGTATGTTGCAAGTTTTGAGAGCATCATGGACCATCTTCTTGGTTTTATTTTTCTTTCTCGTGTGTTGTGAAAGGGACATTTGCAGTGTTGCTTTGTTTGACTGGACATGAGAATGCAGAATGCTGAAGTGAAAAAAAAAAAAGGCCATTATAGTTTCATGATTCTGAAAACACTTGGAGCTCATTTTGACCCACTTACCCTTTTAACTGGAGTCAGCAACTAGCTATCAAAATGAAGGTTTAGTCCATTTCATGCTACTTAGCAGGTACAAAGTTTGGACTAAATTTAACTATCCACGTCAGTGCTCAGGAGCACATATTTCTCAGTAAAACCCCGATGGCATTTACGTTGTTTTTTTTTTTCAAATTAGTGTCCCATCCAGTGAATTGGTTGAACAGACGTCTGGCTTTGATTCCTAAATCTCACGATTTGGTACCCTGGCTAAGCATGATATGGGACCATGTAAACTGCTATTGTGACCATTCGGACTGCTCATAGCATGCATCATCTCTGTTATTCCTGAGATAAGACAGACTTGTAATCTTGAGCTCTGACCATCTGCAAAAGTAAATGCCTGGCAGCTGTGAGGATTTTTTCTTACCCTTTTTTTATTGGGGGTTGGGTGGGTGTTGAGTAAGAGTGGGGTGCCATTGCTTTACATTTGTAGTATTAACCATGTTGGTTCTAATGTATATTCATGATTGTTCTATCATTAAGACAGCCATTCTTAATCTCATCTTTACTAAATAAGGTCATATTTGCATTTCGATGTTTACTTACTGTATGGTGCTTGGGCTGTTTGATTTTTAGATAGGAAGGCTGAGATGAATGAAAAGAGCATGGTTGGAGAGAGTTTTGTAAGTTACGTGAGTGCATGGCCACTTTAATGGTACATTTGGATTTTGGTCTTGGGATTCTGTTGATGATTATTGTTTGTCATGAAAAGCAAATAAATGTATTTGAACTGAACTTTTGTCTTTGGTCTATTAGCCCCCTATAATATTTTGTCCATTTATTGCATATCTGTCAGAAAAACATCACATGGTAAAGCTTAGGTGCTTAAATAAATCAGTTTGTAAATTTCATCCTTCTAATTTGAACAAGAGGAAAGTCGGGTTCAGTTCTGCACTGGCATACAAGATCTTACCATTAAAGCTTTATAAATAATATAAATCCTTCGTGAGATCTGTCTTTCCTCTCCTGCAGAACCGAATTTCACCAATCAACTCATTACAGCATTCTTAGTACCGGCATGTTAACAAATTTTTATCCATATTGATCTATGAGGACATCTTCCACTACTTAGATCAAATACAAAGTAGATAATCAATATGTTGGGTGAATACAGCTCTCGGTTGACAACCAGTTTATAGCTCACCGATTTGGGAACCAATATATTTAATATAACTTTGGACTTGTGCAATTCCAGGTAAGATGTTTGATTTTATTCCAAAACCAGTGACATATAGTTAAGTTCACTAAAATGTGCTTTACCCGAATTTTCAGTTACACCTACCAAAAAGAAAATCCCTCTGTAACCCAGACACAAGTTTCAGGGAATTATCACTATCAGTGACAGCTGTTGTACAGGTGAGAGAGATCAAAGCCACTTTCAATGCACTTTTCCCTCTCCTTGTCCATCAGTAGTCATGTGCACAGAGTTAACATCAAATATTGCTTCAGTCAAAGGTGATGACAGACAACAAATGGCGATGATAACAACATGCAGTGTTATTTACATCCAGTCGAGTACTATAGTCGAAACTGTTTCCTAGAAAATGTCTGTACTTGCTCTGTATTGCTCTTTAGTCCAGCAACAGGTCATCCTGATGATATTACTGTTCTGTATGGTATACAGTACTGTGTTGCGACTAACCATGTCTACCCTGTAAGTACTCCATATTCTTACACCTCTCAGATCATTCTTCAATATTTCGCCTTTTCAGCTGCTATGAGAAAACAGACCTTAGTGTCACTTAATTTTAAAAAATATATTCAAAATCTGAAAGTGCTCGTAACACAACATACCAAATTCAGCCTTTGTTATTATCGTTAAGACTGTTGTTTCCCTTTATACTATAAATAGTTAACACAAAACTTTCTTAACCGGCCAAGATTTGGCCAGTCCCTTCAATTATTTCATGTTAACAAGATTCTGCTATGAATTGCACATGGATTGCTTGAGGATGGACAGTGCCACACCGGGTATGAAGGACACAAGGAATAACCCAAATTTCAACAAAAAAGACTTTATTTGCAGGCATGGTTCTTGTTTCATGAGATACAATATTAACACTTTAGGGGTATCACCTTGCAGCACTGCAAGACAATGATTCTTTCCAATAATGAGCAGGAAAGCTAAATGAGAATAGTAGGCACAAAACCATTGTGAAAGTTAAAGCCAAAAATATGGTAATACTGACAGCACTATCAACATAAGTTGACTATGTTCCATATTTACAAGCATTCTCTCTTGCATTCATTCAAACTATAAAAAAAATCAACAACACATGTTTTTAAGCGGTTGAAACTGCTTTAAAAATTGTAGGTAACCCCAGATCTGACGAATAAATGATTTCCATATATACATACATGTCTAATACTTGACTATTATTTAAACTTGTAACTTATACTCAAGTAAACTCTAAATGTACTGTGTTGAGCATAAAGCCCCACACTAATCTAATGACACTGGGTCGGGCAGCAGGTATTGTGTATCCATTTTGCTTCAATTTTCCAACCATAAAAAAAAAAAATCAGTACCGGGGAAGTTGAGATTCAACTGAATCATACAAACTGTCACTAAAGAAGAAAGAAGAGCTGAAGTCAAGAGTAGAAAAGATTGCACATAATCCTACACAAACATAAGAGGGATACATCACAGCCTTCATAAACTCTTTGTTAGATTTAAGAGACTTTTTGCATTTTGCACAAACCTATCATAAGAACTTAAACTAGTAGGATGAGTTCATAGACATCAGACTTCTTGCCATACTAAAGATTAATTCGAACTGATAATTTTCACACCTCTTTTGCAAGAATCACAATGACTAACATTTAGAAAATCATAATTTTATCAAGCTTTCTCCCTGTTGGCAAATCTTCATTTACAGGGCTTCACAACATATGATGGTGTGGTTTAACAGGCTGAGCCCATGGTGCTTATGAGTGCTATTATTATTGGAAGTCCAAAAATTATGGTATTCCCATTCAAATGATAGGGACAGGATCCTTGCAATACAGATGCTGTCTTATTTCATACAGTCATAACATTAGAATGTACATAGACTCAAAGTCTCAAACAAGGTAGATGGGTCTGGACTCAAATAAGGCAGATGGGTATTAAAACATTACCTCAGTCATTCAGAAAATCAAATATATTTATAAAATAAATGATTAAGAACAGTCCCACTAAAGTTCACACTTGGCATTATTGATATCCCTGTAGCTTGGTGCGAGATGGGAATCTATTCCTGACAGTCAGGCATTTGTCACGGTCAATGAAGATACTGTTCTTCTTGATAGAGATCTCCTTCTCCAGAGCCATACGGTTATCCTGGAGGTCCTTGAGAGAGTTCTGGGCATCGTTTAGCTTCTGCTTCAGTGCATCGATGGACTGGTTGATTTCATTCACCTCACCCACCAAGCTGGAGAAGCAAAATGTACACTGGCAATTATCATGTTACATCATACTGAGATAAATAAGTAACAGCATAAAACATGTTACAGGCTGATCTGATGGTCATGTGTAGAAACTGCAACTCTACCACTGGTTTTGAGATGGTTACTGATTTACAAAGTTAACATTACTCTGCATTTTTTGTTGTTGTTTTTTTTTTAATGCAGCAGTCATAAAATTGCCTGTGGGAAAATATAAATACACCAGAACTTCAATATAAAGTATGCCCTGGGTGTATGAAAAAAGTTCATTTATTATTGAGGCATATTTGATACCAAGATCCACTTGAGCAATGAAATGATAAAACAATAATGTATTTGTGCATGTGAAATTTATATTTAATAAGATGGTAGACCCATTAAATTAGTACTTAATATCGAGGTTCCACTGTACTTTAGATTTGTCTCAATTGTGCTTCTCAACAGGCACTACTCAGGACATCATGATGCTTGCTGTACTTGTGAACCATACATCGACAACAATCATCCTGTAACCTATTCAAGCACTTTCAGGCTGGGGTCACTGTTTAAAAGCATCTTCAACGATGATCACTTGCATTTGATAGAGGCATGATTTCTCTTCAAAAAGATTATGCAGAATTGCAACTTACTGGTACTGAGCTGGATCACGGCACAACTCAACGCCTGGTCTGTATGTTCTGTTGTACAGACGGGTCTGGGCAACCTTGAGTGGATCATCTTTGTCTCTGATGGCCTGTTGGAGCTCTTCAATGTTCTTCTCTTGATCTTTGATTTGTTTCACGACCTGCATATAAATAAAAGTAATGGTTGTACTAGAGTCTGATTTAATCACTCTAATTACTACCTACATGTGATGCAGATACAATTTCAGTCATCAATTCCTGACTAATCCCTGCTGATATCAAAACAGGCAACACAGTCCTAAGGAGGCAATAACAAGATAAAATTGTTGATGCAGTTATGCCTCTCGCTTTACATATAGCATTGCAACAGTTAAGAAGCCCCTGGCATCCAAGGACTGATCCCTTGAGATCTTTCATTTCCTGCACAAACTATGAAATGTATTAAATTAATCTCATGTCTCCATGTCAAATGAATTTTTGATAATTACGGACAACCAATTCTAAAGATGTTCCCTTCAAGAGTGTATATATTGCCCTCAGTGCTAATTGACAGGACTGAACAGAGAACATCAGCATTAACATTACTAGTTCAAATGAAAGTTGAAGATGATACAGAAGGACATTACAATCTTCAATTTCGGTAGCCTAAAATTAAGAATACATCTGAATTAAGATACATGTGCTTGATTTCACTCTAAATGATTGTTACGTTATTGCTGACACTGTAATGTTCCTAGAATGAAGATATGAAGTATACACTGCAATCTGGAAGATATTTATAAAGTTATAAGAAACCAAAAGAAGAGACCCTCACACGTTCACTTCATGGATTGTCCCTGCAAAATCACAGACCCCAACTCTCACACATCTGTATTCATCCTCACAAACCTTGGTGAGATTTTCCTCCAATTTAGTCTTGGCATCTTCCATTTCTGTGATTCTCTTATTAAAGTTGACATCCACTTGGTCTGCCTGTTCACGCATGTCACGGGATGTATCCTCAAGCACATTGTCCACCAGGGTGCGCAGCTGTATGCTAGCCATACGTTCGTGTTCAGCACGGGCAATGTTGTCATGTGTGAACTGTGCCCAGGATTCAGGTGTTGATTGGCTATAATGACAAGGAGTAGGATGATGAAAATATAAAATCATAAGTTTTTAAAAGTCAGCTCTGCTTTATCACCTTCACAACTTCATTTTAATCGCAATACTTCTCAGAAAACAGATTTTTTTCCCTTTTTTTCTGCATAAAAATCACAGGATAATCTCAGCATTACCCCAGATAATCGCAACATTTCAGTAACTGTACTATCAGTGCTGGAAGAATTTAAGTTGATAAACAAATTTACAGATTACTGAAACTACGCTATAAAGTATGTCACAGGACAGACATGTTGCAGACAGCACAGTTGTAACTTTTGGCCAAGACACTGTCACAGATGTGATAAGACCCCCCAATCCCAGTCAACTCGGTGATGACAGATGCTATAAAACCAGTTTTTCAATTTCAGCACACCGAATGTGGGCTATAAGGAGAGCTATCAAGATCAAAGACCTTTATCACTAACCAATACTGAACAATGCTGCCCCCATAGCAGGATTTTGTAAACAAAGGCATAATGTATTTTGTGTTACTGTCATATGAAAGTCCAAAGCCCATTAAAACTCGAGGGCAAAATGATACAAATCAACAGTTCTGTTTAATTGCAACCGCTCTCATGTGATTAAGCAAAGTTTGGGCGTATAATTACAATACATCAACCCTTTTGCTGACAACATGGCACAATCATCATTGTGCTGACAGCACTAAGTTCATCTTGATTTATGCTTTACATAGTGTGCACCAACTTACATCAGCATATTGCATGCAAGGTTTTTTAATATTACTTTACTGCTTTTTAATTACTTACATCTCCTCAAATTTTGCAGCTCCATCATGGAACTGTTTGTTTGTGTGATGGTTACGCAGTGCTCCACTCTTAGTCTCTATCTCCAGGGCCTCCTTCTTGTCACTCCAGTCCATTTCCAAGTTTTGCTTTGCATCACGGTTAAGTCTTAATAAAGGAAATACAGTAATTAATGTTCAAGCAAACAAGGTGCTCATATACATTATATGTGATCAATTTATGGCAGTCCCTGTCACTATCAGCTGCATTTTTGTCCACAAATTAAATATACTTTTTACTGCGAGCTAGTAAATTGCAGCATTATTAATCGTAATTTCATTCATTAACAGGCCAGGTCTGTTCAGTAAATTGGGAAAGAACAAGGATTTTGTTAATCTTATTTGAATTTGACAAAAACGGTTTCATTTTTGTTCAATTTTTGTTTATTATAGAAATTTATAGGCATATGCCAATATTAACATCAATATACATTGAAAAATATTTACAAATTATCCATTTGCACATCATTCCGTACCATTGTCTGTCGCTCATCAGTTTTTCCATTACTATAAATTGTGCCAGCCATCCGTGTTCACATCTTGACTGTCAACCACACCCAACAGGAATGACCCACTTTTATGATACCACTGCAGCATTTGGATGGTCTTCATTTGTGCATTTCACATGTTAAAGGAAAGCTACAGACCATGTTAAATCATATGATACCCTATTATTAATTATTATTCCAATAAAACAGTCTTTCAGGTATCTGTCAAAGTAATATAATGCTTCTGTCTGCCCCAGACAACCCATAGGGTTACATTATACTAAGTCCAAATTCTTACACCCAGTGTGCACATGGCAACCATATGCTTACATCAAATATGTTCTAGCTGCATGGCCAAGCTTTCTGGCCAATACTCTGAGGACGGGTGAAAACACATCGATATGAATCTTTTAATTCCACTGTAAGCAGCAGATGTGTCAAACAAAATCATGCTGAGGCAACAAAAATGCAGAATACTTTGACTTCCATGGTTAAACTTTACTTTTGAAATAGGATTTCCAGGTAGAGGTGTCTGTGGCTGCTGGAACTTAAACATAGACATGCACGTCAAAAATAATTTTCTGTTTTCCAGTACTTTTGCTCTCTGAAAATTAACTATGGTGCATACCGAGACAATCTGATGAAGAAAGAGCATCGTTCTTTTAATGCACGCTTGTGTAATATGACGCAATAAAAAGAGCTGGAGTGACCAGGATTTGCCCTTGTGTTTATTCCCCTTCCCTGAACAGCAGCGGCTTGTGGTAAAAATGATGACATTACTTAAGTTCCAGCACTACAGACACCTCTAATTCAGTCTATCTGACAAACAATGTATTATTCAGCTTTCAATTAAGGTTTTGTAATCCAAACTCAAAAGTAAAGTTTGACTGTGAAAGCCTCAGCATGATTTTGTTTAACACAGCTGCCATTTACAATGGAATTAAAAGTCATACCGACATGTCCACAGAGCACTGGCTAGACAGCTTGCTCATGCAGGTAGAACGTATTTGACATAAACTTATGGCCACCACTTGCGCAGTAAGTGTAAGAATTTGGACTTTGTAGAATGTAACTCTGTAGGTTGTCTTGGGCAGGCAGAGTCATTATATCATGTTGACAGAGTATCGCATGATTTAAGATGGTCTGTAGGATGATGAAACCTCTTGAGCAACATCATCACTAATGCCACAAGCCCCTGCTGTTTGAGGAAGGGGAATAACTCTAAACATAAGGGCCAAATCCTGATCGTTCTCGCTCTCCTTATGTTATATTACACATAGGCATAGTAACAGAATGATGCTCTTTCTTCGTCAATTGGCCCAGTGGGCACCACAGATAATTTTGAGAGAGAAAGAGTACTGAAAAACAGAAAACTATCTATGACATGCACATCCATCTTTCATGAAGTATAGACTAATTTCTCACCTGATTTGTTTTTCACACTGATTGATTGTGTTTTTAAGAAGATCCTGTACATTATTCAGGATTTCAACTTCCTGTGGTCAAGAAAGAAATAACAACATTGAAAGAAAAATGTCACATAATCAGGCATCCCTTTTAATCCAAAGATAAAAATACAACTTTTATTGTCACTGTAATTATTAAAGTAGAAAATAAATTCAAATTACAACAAAGGCTTTAGATGTGCTATTTATGGCATGTCCCTTCTTGCTATAAGAAATGCATTTGCATGCTTTTCTTTCACCAAAGGTGAAAGAGAGAGAAAGAGGACTCCATCTTATACAAAAATTTAAGGAATACCACAGATAAAATCAGCCTTCCTCTTATCACTTGTAGTAATGCGTATGACCAATGAACCTCAATCTAATTTATAAGGCTATGAAAATCAACAAATCTTTTGAACGTGGAACAATACGGTCTACAAATGACTGAAACTTCATAAATGGAAAACCATTAATTCTGTGGGCTAGATTGGAAAATTACAGACACATTTTATGACTCACTATAACAGTACAGCACACTTCACTTATTAAAACTGATCTTGCTTCACAGGATGTTATGTTTCTCTGGAATGCCCCTTGAATGGTCTTGTTTTTGGTACCGATACATGTCATGGTTTCTCCAATGAAGGTGGAAAATAATAATAATAATGTCACTAGGTATTATAAACATAATACATATCTACAAATGGGGATAGAAAATAGGTGGTGTAATAATCCATGTTCATTAGGGTTTAATTAAAAAAAAGCTATGAAAGCTTTCAGTCATCTCTGATGATGAAAATACGCTTGAACAAGTTCAGATGTCTTAAAAAAAGCAAAGAAAACTGTCAGCTGACATTTTACCTTCAGGAGAGAGATTTCCACATCATCTTGCACCAAATCAACTCCCAACCGGCGCTGTCGACAGTTGAGGTTGTCTGTCGCAATGTGGAGTGGCACCTCTGTTGCTCTTAAGGCATTCTCAAGGCGCTTCTTTTGGGCAAGCAACAGGTCTGTCTCATCAATCACATCCTGTTAACAAAATAATATACTGATACTGTATGTTTCATCTCTTTTAAAGTTGGCTTTAATAATAATTTCACATCAATTTATCAAAGTGACTAAATTAATCCTACAGATTAATTTCTCAAATCTAAACTAATCCTATGGATTCATATCTCAGGTAAACCATTACAGTGCTAGAGTCAAATTCAGTTGTTCTAATTGCAGAACCTAACCGAGCAAGTAAATAACATGTAGCATAATCTGCCAACGCAATACGGCATTCTCACCGTGCTGGAGGCATAGTGTTATAAGAGTTGTAGAGCAATATTTGCTCTCCCTTTTGCCCCAAAAGTCTCCAAGTGTCTCTCTGATAAATGTTAAACAAAACACATGGGCCCACAAAAACACCACCTAAATTAATAAGAACAGTGTCATAAAATTATTTGCATCTTGCATGGGTTATCAAACAATGAGATGTTTCTGGCATCTTGGTTTGCTATACAAGAATTGAATAATTGAACACGCACAAACCTGAATTTCTCGGTTAAGTTCGAACTTCCAGAACTCAATATTTTTGGCACTTTCTGCAAGCTTCTTTGTAGCCTCAGCTTGAGTTTTATTGGTTGTCTCTGCAGCTTCCTTTGCAGTGCGCTTAGATTCGTGAACTACTCTTTCTGCATTATCTCGGTCAACAAAAGACTGATAATATTTGGCATAGTTTGACTCTTGCCATTCAGATGGATTGTACTTCGCTGACCGAAATCCCATCGTTGAAATTCCCATGTCATTGCCAGTATTGCCTGTGTACGTCATTTCTGTGTTTGGATTCGGATTCACAACTGGCGCGGGAGGATCAGGAGGGATTTCACGGCTGGCAAGGGTTGCCGTAGCAGGAATTGCTTGTTCTGTCGCCACTGCTGCCATCCTGCTATGGAACTCAATTACACGTCAACCCAGATGAAGAGGACGATGGCAGGGTGTAGCTCCTTCTCCTTATCGCACGGTTGTGGATGGGGTCGCTACCGGCAACGTTTACTTCCGAGCGTTGCCAAGGAAGTAGATGGCGCGATACTTTTCCATGCAAAGGGAAGCTACTACTACTTACTGAAAAAACTGGATGGCAAAACCATGATAGTAAGACCTGTAATAGGATTGAACCCTTTTTTCCTCTCTGGGCTATATTAATATTTTGAGCTGCCCTCTGAACCCAAAGTTTTAGCTTTCACCCAGATCCATACCAGATTAAAGCCCATTATGTGGCCCAAATTTTAAGACTTACCCAACCCTAGCAAGCCCATTGAAATTTTGAGCTTGGTTGCCATTTGTAAACAGACCCTACATTTTCCACTGGTCAATGCCAAACCCCTCCTCTTCCGCCTGAGCACACCCTTGACCTGGCAGTTCCAGCCCAGGGCTAAATAGTGCCTGGTAAAATTAAGTAAAATGAATACAGATTCCCATGATATCAAAATTTCTCTCCTGGAGCCCTTATTACTGGAAGCAGTGCCTGCCAACAGAGGGAAAAGGGGAGATGAAATATACCCCTCAAGTCGTAGGACCACAAAGTGAAAGTACAATTACAGGCCTGTAACCAGTATTGACAACCCCATGAGGACTACCATCGAATAATAGTGTGGGTGGGTGGATACGCGCGAGTACGTGTATGTGCGGGTGTGTGTGACAAAGTGGAGGTGGGAAGGGGGCGGTGACACAGATCGAGATATATTATACTCCCAGCTTTCTGTGCCGTTGGTCGCCACATATTAGCTGTTCAGTCCAATCTCTCAAGCCACTTTCCGGGAGAGGAAAGGAGGAACGTGTCTCTTTCCCAGCTCCACCCAAACTTTTTGCAACAGTTTCTATCTAAGGACCTGTCTGTTCTGAAATTAATGTATCATCTCTTCGAAGGATGCACCATCATGTGTATGTCTATGTCTACTTTTATTCCTTTGCTTGTTTTTAAAAGACAAGTAGGTCTTTGGTGCACAGGTCATTTTTGTTTATCCTTTTGATTTGGATGGTACACTACATTAAACTTTGATCTCAAAGAGTTAGTTTTCACCCGGTATGATCTTTTTGTGATATCAACTTTCGGATGAATTTGTTTCCTTTCCATTTCCTTGGTATTTATGGCAGAGGTTCTAATTACTTTTCGTCAGGGCTGTCGAATGAAAAGATGTCAGTCAATCTTCATTAATTGGCAGCTTTAATCCCTTGTTTACAGTTACTGGGATTGTCTCCTTCGCGATCAGGCCACGTAATGAGGCTGTATGCAAGGCAATAGGATTAAACTGTTTTGTGAAGCATACCCCGAATTACTTCAAAATTTAAAGACAAGAAAATTGTTTGTGGGGATTATAAAGAGATGAACCAGAGAGAGAGAGAGAGAGAGAGAGAGAGAGAGAGAGAGAGGAGAGAGAGAGAGAGAGAGAGAGAGAGAGAGAGAGAGAGAGACATACACACACACACAGACAGACAACAGAGAGAGAGAGAGACAGACAACAGACAGACTTGGACAAACCACACACTGTGAATGAAAGCGTCAAGCAGCCTGCACTACTATACGATCGGCCAATACGCCGAGATAGGATCAACTTAACCCTCTAGTGCCCAGCCCTATTTACAATGGCACTGAAAGTCCGAGCTCCAGTTTTTGGATCACTTCTGAATCCACTATGCTGGAACAAGCATCAAATCAAAATGATAATAATAATAATAATAATAATGCGGTTTTCTAAGTCTCATATCCAGGCTAATGCCCGCTCATGCGACTTCACACTATTATGGTGGGGTGATGATTTTGGTTTGCTTTTTCTTTGTTCCACGAAATGTATTAGATCTGATAAGCTGGGCACTAGAGGGTTAAAATACGTCATGTACATGTTCGTTTCAGGGCAGTTTCAAAAACACAATCGGTGAAAGATTTTACGTTTATCATTGTTTCGAACATGCAGTAATCCTCAAAATCTGATTTTTCTTAGAGAATGAATGCACTGGCTGTGGAAAAGAGCGTAATGTGACAGCTTTCGATCAAAACAACAATCACCACCTACGTGTTCACCGCACTGATAAGGCCATTTTACCTCGCCAGAGGTTCAATATAAGTTTTCGACTCCTGTATGCGTGTGATGTGCATACCATTTCGACAGTGTGGAAAAAAAAATTTTTTAGGACAGAGAGGCAATGATAGAGCGGTACTTATGATGATGACAACAGCAAACAAAAAAAAGGCAAATTAACTCTGTGTGTAGATATTTCTGACACTGCGTATAGACACCAGTGTTGTGGATTTTCCTTTTTTGCTTGGCCAGTGACACTTCCTAAGTACATATAAACCTGTACATAAATTCCATTGTTTATATAGGAAGGAAAATAGTGAGTTTACAAAACAGAAGTAAAAAAAAGACCACTGAGAGATAAAAGAGGGGGAGGACACAAAAGAACACAGGTTGTAAAAACATACAAGACTTAAAAGGGAGCAGCGTGGCCTAGTGGTTACGGCGTTGGACTCAAGATCTGAAGGTTATGAGTTCGATTCCCGACCACGGTCATGTTGTAAGTGCCTTGGGAAAGCATTTCATTCTCATTTTCCTCAGTCCACCAGTCTGTAAAATGGGCACCTGGCTATAGGCAGTGGAAGATACTGTCAGAATGCTAGTGATCAGCGCCTATAAATGGCAGCAGCACTGTATGCTCCCCAGGGAGTCGGGAAAGTTCTAGAGTGATGAGGCCTGCTGGGGTAATGATAGTGTGAAGTCGCGTGAGCGGGCATTAGCCTGGATACAAGACTTATAAACCGCATTATTATTATTATTAAAATACTGTATATATGTATCTTCCAGCCAGCCAAAATGAGGCTTTACGCGCGTTTTGGCTAAAGCAAGCTACTGGCATGACATAAACACTTAGTGTTTACTTTCATTAGGTAAAAAAAAAAAATAAAATTCTGAACTAGAATTATTCTGGCCCAAGGAACTGGCAGAGGCCACTATAATATGCACTGGAGAAAAAAAAAATGGAGACCATTGTATTTAGAGAAAAATCTCATACTAGATATAAATAATCTAATATGCCTCAAAACAAATTTATTCACACCCACTGACCCTTTGCCCACACAACCAAGGTTTTAGTGTATACAAATAATTTTACTGACTCTCAATTTCCACAGCAGATATTTGATACCGTATGGCCTTGTTCATCTTCAGAGCCTGTTATCTTAGCTCCTAAGCCTCATACTGATTGGTTGTAAGACAACTGGAGTTCACCTTTCCAAATCAGCCAGTCAGGACAAACTAACATAGCCTGAGAGTGAGGTTCGAAAGCGTGAATAACTAAGTAATGGTTTGAATTAATGGTAAACAAAGAGCTGTGAGTTGTAACTATGAATTAAATACAAAGTTGGCATTGGCTGGGGCTAGCTTAGCTACCTGAAAGTTTTTTCTGATTTTTTGGAAAGATGAATTGGGCATACCAGAAGTTTTAAACAAGGCTACACTGTTGGCTCTGACAAAGACCTGAGAGACAAAAAATGAAACACAGAGACAAAAACGAGACCCACAGAGAGAGACAAACACATATTTACACACATCAAAATGACATCTGGAAGACAAAGATGAAATAATAAAACATACAAGTGTATTCTGTACAAAAAACCATCACTGCGGTGACCGCGTGACAACAGCTCAATCATTCATAATACATAACAATAATTCTTTAAAAAATGAATAATAATATAACGAACCACAGACATGAACACTGTGTGTATCAAATCACGACTACTGGCTGGGTCAAAATGTCTAGCGTGTGGATTACAGCAGCAAAAAAAAAAAAAAAATCTGTAAATGATGATATTAGCACTACTTACAACAGAACAGCAACAACATGGTGGAAGCAAATATTAAACAAGTCTAGATTATCACACAAAACTATGGGCTATGTACAAGCTGACTCATGAAACGTTGTACTGGAATACCATGGGAGTAAAATAATCTGACCTTGCTTATTCATGGATTAAAGTCACACGCCTGCCCTTCCTAGTCATGGACTAAGCCATGAAATCCAACTCAACCAAGCTATAATTTCACTGTGAAGGCCAGAATGTATCAATTCATTCATTGTATGTTTGTGTCTAAGCAACTTACAGCACAAAAGATTTTAGGCAATGAACAGAGACTCAGTAGCTTTCTAAAATGCTTTTACCCACCACTTACAGAAAAGAAAAAAAAAATTTGATGAGGTTAAATGGCCCATAATTCCACCCGATTTATTAACACCTTGCAATGTTCTTAAAGAAATGGTATTCCAGCACAGAAGACTATTCAATTTACAAACTGTACTTCTTTGTGTACAACAAAAACTTCCACCCTTATTGATATGGGACCAGAAAACCATTTTGAAAGTGAAATGCACCAAGATGAAGGAGAAAAGTGTTTCCAAACAAAATACTGATTTCAAGAACTGTGATGGGTGAAACATCCAATCCAAGCATGTGCCCTGCACACTGAGGGAGGGTTTATGGCAGTGGACATAAAATGAAACCGTGGAGATAAGATATGACAATTTTTGGGGGGATGGGCTCAACCTGCTGTTTTCTTTATGAACATAAAGACGAAAGCAGTTGCACAGCATGATACCACTACAATACAGCCACTCAGCATGTCATGCATGATGTCTTGAATTTAAAAAAAAAACAAAAAAAAAACCCAACCAGATGGCACAAGAACCACTGCAAATAAGATGTGAATTATCACAGTGTCTCCTAAAAATGTGAAACCAAATAAAAACTCACATCTCCGGATCTTTTAGAAATTAAAATACAGTATATCCACATCAAAATGAAACATGGTGCATTTCAAAATCTGGATCTTATGTTGATGTCTTAATAAATAAGGTAAGCTTTTTTGTTTACTAGAACATTAGAACTAGGTGTATGCCCAAAGGACTACCTGAAGAAAACAAGTCTTTCCCATTCCTGAAACATTTAGAAAAGTGGATATACAGTATTTTAATATACAAATTCAAAGCTCTTGAATGAACAATAAATATTTGCTTTACTGCATGCAGTAATGTCATCCCACTGTAAATCTCTGATTGCCTGAAATGCTACGTGAGTTCAAATCACAGCTGTGATGATAGAACTGTCATACTGCAACTGCATCATTTCGAGGTTTGAGCATCATTCCCAACAAGTGATAGTCATTAACTCTGCACATCCATGGTCTAAATAGATCCTACCCAAGGTTCCAACATAACTTGTCATAATTTATGATATCTCTTACAGGCTGTTACCACAGATTATGTCTATGGACCTTAGCATGTTCCCAGAGAAGTTATAAGTACCATCAACTGCACTTAGTAGAACCTCCTCTGGAGCATGGAAAATATAGCAATTAAAAGGAGTTCCGATTACTCAGTGACTTTTATATAGAAGTATAGGATTTTGTTTTGTAGAAGGTGCTGCCATTAAGCAGAAATTGCAAGATGGCAATTAAGCAGAATTAAATGTACCTCTTTATGAGTTACTGCAAAATTAATATGATATTAGTTCTTTGCTGTTGTTTGCAATACCAGCTGAGGATTGCACTAGGGAAGGAAGTTTCAGTTGCTGTAATTGTTGAGGATATTCAGTAATTACAGGCATTATCACCTCAGAAGCTGTATTTCCTAAATAAATAACAAAGCATGAATTGCAGGGGATCCCATCTCATTTCTTTGATGTACAGTAGTGACCATGACCAAAGACAGCGAAATAAGAAGTGAAGAGAAAATATTGGTGATGGTTAAGTATAAACATCCTTACATTATGACGATGAATCACTGGGTGCGATTAGTCTTGAGGTATCCGTATTAACTATGATTAAATACAAAACTACAAATGTGCACAAATTACACAGGTAACACCTAGATTCATGCTTATGATACAAAACAGAAGTAGTAGTTTCTTTGTACAAAAAGCTGTTGAGCGTTTACACAGTAAACTCTGCCCACCAAAATACCAATTACGATGGTTATATTTCTTGCATGCCCTTCAACAATCCCGGGCCCCATAGTCCCCTAATCTATTGGTGTGATAAATGGAGAAAAATATCATTCTCCTAAAATTTGTGTCACTGACAAATGGGCACAGAAATTACTTAATTCACAAACACCCTCTCTTTCTCCCAATGATTCAAGCAACATTAGAGAGGCAAGGATGTAAAGATCACTGTATCACAAATGTTACCACCCCCATGATGACAATTATGATGTATAAACCAGAGGATCTAACATTTTGCCCTCCTTTTTTTTTTTGTTTGTTCAAAATACAGCTAGGACAGTCCTGAGACAACATCACCCAGTCTGCCGAGTTGAAACACAGCACACCTATGCTTGATAACTCCCACTGCACTGAAGCTAATATAAAAAATGCTTCAAAGTACAGTAGAACTCACTTAACATGACAGTACTTTATCTGAAATCTCAATTAATTGGACAGAAAAGAAAACCCTTGTGCCACTGATATCTTTATTCACAGCAAACTTTTACGATTAACCCAATAACGCATTTCAGTGAACCTTTGATAATACTATAAATGATATGCCAGCAAGAGAGAAAAAAACTGATGAAGAGAGGAAAACATGATCTGCTGCCATAGCAACTCTCTGTCCCCCTGTCCACTGGTGCTCTGACATGAGGAGATTAGGCCTCACACGGTGAATAATGCATCAATCAAAGATGATGAAAATGTACGCCAATTCCCGATAACACACAATGCTATAACCCGTCAAGGCCATCAATGCCTTCACTATCTGACATTTCTTTGGCTATTTCCTTTTATGCTGTATTGTAAATGAATAAACAAAAATCCTCTAACCCATGGTGATTTGGCCAGTCCCTTCACTTCCGTGTTAACTAAGTTCTACTGTAATTGAACAAATGATGAATTCTGCACATCATCTATGTTAACAAACAACGTCATATTCCACAATTTAGGTCAAGTCTGGTATCATTTTGCCCAGAACTTTAGTCCAGTTCTGGTGACAGAATAAGAATTCATGCGACCATTTCATGAGAAACTGAATATCTGCATGTCAATAAAATGGCTGCATACAATCCATTTTTTTTTATTTTTCTTGTCCAAAATTTGGTTCATGTGATATTAATTTTACATGTCATCAAGGCAATACCAAAAGATATTTCAGAATTAGACCTTTCAAATCAATGTCTGGGTCCAATTCAAACAGCAACAACAACATCAACAACAAAATCAAAAGATGAGTGTTGTTGATTTTACTAAAATTGAGTGTCTGGATATCTTCAACTTCCTAATGATCAAATTTCAGCCCCAACTATCTTTTCATGTAAGCACACTGTATTCAAGATCAATTTAAATGTTTCAGAGGCAAAGGTTACTTATCAGCTAAGATAAGTCACACGACAGGCTCTGTCTGACTCACTATTCAAAAGTATATGCTCCTTCAATTTTAAAAAAAAAAAAAAAAAAGATATCCCACATTCACTGAAACTACTTTGTGACCCATGTTCACATATGGAAACACACCTTCCCCAAGAATATTATTTGCAATACAAGAATTATCTCCTGAACAAGGAGAAAGTATTTTATGTTGCAGTCGATAAGGCTACTACGGCAACAGCTTATTACTATGTGCCACATCTCTGATTGTCAACAACAAACTAACAAATTATGGAAAAGCAGAATAGGCTATGTTCGCATTTTTTTGCCCAGAAGCTAAAACAAACTTTTTTTTTCACACTGTAAGCAACACTTGCACACTACTGCACATGGCATGGGTACAGTTCAAATAATGTAGATGCATACAGTTGCCAACACAACATTTTAACACGTCCCTATTAGAAGGTTGCATTGTTGCATACGACACACCACTGCCCTCTTATTAACCCCAGGACTCGGCTAAATTCTGTAGGCAATATACCAAGACATTCCCGCCTGCAACTTGGTTTAGGGTGAGGATTAAGGGAGAAATAGCAAACTTGAAACAGTTCAAAGACATTATCATTGTTTAGAAATTGAACTTTCTCGTAAGTGCTTCTCTTTTCTAATCCTGCCCCTAACCCTAAACCAACTTTTGGCTGGTGTGTCGTATAGTGCTGTACATGAAGGAAGTCAAAACAGATGTGAGGCAGCCTAAGTACACTGTAGGTTAAGATTTACGTTTATACACATTTTACGGACAATATCAAGGGATTCTCCCAAAGGCATATGCTGATCATTACCCTCCCCACCTCAGTGGAATAGTGTGCCATGTGCATAAGCAACTTTTATTCAGCTGAAGGGCTAACAAAACCAGACTATGCTTTTCAGGGAACAGCTCAGCTTATAACAATGATAAAATCTAAAAAGTGGCAGTGTGGGGCAAAGTTTGTCCTAGCACCCTGAGGCATGGATGAGGAATTGTATTCCAGCAAACTGCATTCCAGAACACAGGGTCACTTTTCTTAAACTACATGTAGCAAAACAGACCAATTTCAACTATGTCAAAAAGCAATCTGTAGAAAATCTACAATATAACAAATTTGTTAACATACAAAGAAAAGTTGTATGTACAGTAATGACAGAAAATGTCGAGAGGACAATTACTTCTCACAATATTCATCACTGGTTAAATCTACACAACAAACACACACATTTCCTCAAAAGCAAGCCTGCCGAGTTTAAAAGTGAACAGAACAGCTGTTACAATATTGTTTAAAAGTGATAAAAATCCGACAAGTCAACAGGAACTCTGTACAAAAATTACACCAAGTGCTCCAGCTGGACAAAATTTTTTAGACATTGTTATGGTGAAATGAAGCTGGTAGCTTTGGTCCTCAAATAGAAGACAAGCTACCATATAAGAAAACAGGCTCTCCAGTCAAATGTTAAGACTTCTGAGGAATTTTACTGGGCATTTAATAATCCATCATATTAAGATAAGGCATGCCACAGCATTTTCTTCAAAGCAAAATGAGAAGCCTATAACCTCATTTACTTATTATTGGGGAATAATCATTTCATTGCTGCTCAGAAAATGCTGAGCAGACTGAATGCCTGGTTGGTGAAATGAAGAGCGATCTGCACGTACTCATTTCACAAGAAGGTTTGAGTGAATTTGCTGGCTTAAGAAAACACTGATGCTGCGGTATACTGTAACAGGTCTGAGGCCAAATGCCAGTCCCAGACTCCATTCTTGCTTGCTTTACTTTTAACATGACTACTTTTCACAGAAACTGCTCCATTTTATGGTACCATCAGATGTACAAGAATGATTATATATATACTCCAGACTTTCTTCTCAACATCCAAGATGTCAGGGTTTGATACATACATACATACATTAGAAACACATGGTACAGGCATTATAAAGTCCTGCCACACTGACAAACTCCACACTATCAAACACACACTTTGATAATATACAGTACTCACACTCATCATTCTCCCTTCTAAAGTTTTTCTCCTCCACATTCATGACCAAGCCATTCAAGTACTTCACACGCATTCACCTTAACCTGTCATAAAAGCTAACAAATTACAATTCCATACAACAGAATGCACATTATTAAGCAAAGTCACATGCTCATCAAGGCATAGTAAGATTCAAATGCTGAATTTTAAAAAAAAGAAAAGCGCAGGTCTTGGGCTGGGCGGTCCTCAGTGTACAACACACCCTATCATCAGCTTGAAGAAAAGAAAAATTCAAGGGAATAAAACTGAAATTTTGATCATCCATGAAAAGGACATTAAATAAGGATAATTTATCTCAGTATATTTTATATCATGGCAACCAAGATTGTGCTCCAGAAACAATCATGCTGCCATTGGTTAAATAACGGAAAATGAACCTTTTTGCCTAGCCTTGAATAGAGTATGTCTGGTGATGAGGTTGCTTGTGCAGCATCTGATTTATTAGAAGTAAAATAGACTAAACTATGGTTTAATACCAATAGTGAGGTGGTAGGGATTAAGAAACACTCTATTACAGGCGTGTTTTTCGGTTTAACATTACCTGCATTTCACAGAAAGCATGAAAAAGTATATGAGAAAACTGTCAAGCTGGAGAAACATTTTCTAACATCATTATGATAAAAACATGTTCGAGTGTAGTGACACTAGGCTGGTGATAATAAAATCCTAATCCATACGATTAAGTGCTCTGAAGATAACAAACCTGAATTGACTGCAAATAAAAACTTTGACAGATGAATTCTCGGTCAAATCAACTCAACAAAAACAAGCAACTGGAGGAATCATGGCTCAGTTTGCAACAAAAATTCAACATAAAATAATGTCATAAGTAATTTAGGATCCTGGTAAATTCAATTAACTGAAAACCCACCATTTGTTTTTTGTAGTGAAAAAAAAACCAACAATACAGCGGAAGTTAGTTAAGTCAAAACTGGTTAATCTAGGGGGAAAAAAAAACCAGAAAGATCTTCACAATGCCAACTATATTCCTCCATATTAATTGTTAAGTCATTCAAAAAGGAAATCAACTTTTGAATGGACATTTTTTTTTCCTCAATTGTAACTTTTCATTCAAAGCCACAAACTACACTAGACCTAATCTCTTATTGAAGGCATCTATCAAGATGAGTCACCATAATCCTGGATGCCTACATCTGTATAAGCTTTTCAACGAACCAGAATCTATATAAGTGTACTGGTGCAACCCTTTTTGCAAGCCACAGTTGTGAAGAAGAGGCAAACATAATGTGCGATGTTCATGTATCTGTTGTTAAACAGACAATTTCACTGTGAGAATGCATCTCAATGTCACTACTATTCCTCAATATAAACATATTTGCATGAAAATTACTCATCTGCCCCATGGAATTTCAAAACTCTGTCAGGTCTCCACAGTTTTGACATAACAGCTTCCACTGTAATAATTTAACATGTTCAAGTGTTATGAGTACATTAAACATCATAATCTTTGCTGGATCCCAGAAATACCAAAATCTGTCACAGAGAAGAGGATTATCAGCACCATATGAGAGGCAAGCCGGTCTCCATTGTTTTTCATCAGTGTATTTTATGAAATCCTGACAGATACCATGCTGTTCTGAAACCACTACATAACAGGGACCAGATTCTAAATCCTTTTCAAAAGCATATTTACCATCAAGCTATCTACAAAAAACCAGGCCAAAATGAAACGGTGACATCAGTGAATGAGTTGACATAACATGGAGCTACCTAAGTGGAACCAGGGTTGCATCATTCATTCAAAACATTTTTCTCCCATGATGGCAATGTAACTGAACCCTTCATGTAACAACTTTTTGCTGCTTGAAATTTATGACGCAAGGGAAGCTATTCCAAACAGAATTATGTGAACTACCATTCAACATCTAAAAATCTGATATTTTTCTATGACAGCTGGCCACTTCTACAGACTCCAGGCATTTCAAGATGAAATGCTAATGGCAATGTTTTGTGATTTTCCACCATCATCTGGTCTATGGCAACCCAGGGAACTCATGAGATTTCACTGACCTGAAGAGACAGCTTTTGATGGTATTAGCACTACATTAACAACTTATGGTCTGACAGCAAGCTGCTACCAGGTTTTTCTTCCTTAATTTGGTCCCTGTATCAATCTAATTCTTTAACTTGACAATGCATTTCCATCTGATTAAAATGGCTGCTGTGACCAATATGTAACTCCACATACTGCTCAGACTAACCTCTAACACATTCTCTCCTTATCCATAACTTACACTGTTAACAGCTGCCTTGAATCACAGACTTACTCATGTTACTAATAAGTTTTCACCTTCACACTTGTTGAGTGAGACAGAATTGGGCACCCAATCACCACCCACAGTAACCACAATGAACAGAGATAGTGAAGGTCAACATCCCACATTAGAAAATCTCCACACTTATTTAAGTGCTGCCTGTGATACCATTCAAGTTTATTCTGTTTGGATCTTACACAGCTAGAGAGATGGGAGCAGGGCAAAAAAGACGGCTGGTCCTCTTCACTAGGGTATACTCATTCATGAATGTTTTACTTTAAAAAAAAAAAAAAAGTTTGTTCTAAAGCTTCTGAACAAAACTTCATCACCCACTTTTATTTATGTGTGTGGATATAATCCCATATATTATGCCGGACTCTTCCCTAAATAAAAATTCTCTTTGTGACAATTAACTCAAATCTTTGCTGAAACTTAGCAGAGTGGTGTAATATGGCCAACATAACCATGCCAACTTTCACTACAAAATTATTACACTTGGAGTTTCAACAAAATTGAACTTTTCTTTAATATTCACAAAACAAGAACAAGAGGTGGGAAGCTGCTAGTTAGTACATGACCAACACTGCCATCACATCCAAATTATATTCTTGGATACAATTCATGGCTTTCCCATTGCTGTCCCCTACGAAGCGGTCTACTGTTCGCAAATCTCCACAACAAAAGGTTTCAAATTTGATGATATCTTTCACAGCTAGTCAACCAAACATAGGTTAAAAAAGTTTTTTTCCAGGATAAAACTGTATATTTGTATCTATCACTCATGCTCCTCCTTCACTGTGAGTTCCCCTCCATCCTCTTCTAGCTTTGCCCTCTTCCCTCCCGCGCCATCAACTTCTTGAGTGGGTGTTTCTTCTGATGCTCTCTCTCTCTTTATCTGGCCACCCAGCTGCTGAGGCATCTGAAAGGAAAAAAATTCAGTAGGTGTAACTGACTTTCAGTCTTCAACAAGACTGGATAAATATGTTTTCCAATAGTATCAAACACATAACTGTCACATCTGAGATTTTTGTATGATGTCTTTATTAAAAATTCAAATTGCAGTAGATGTACCTCTGCATCATGACCCAAAAAAATTCATCATGAGACCTACAAAACATGGCTCTGGCTTGCTTAAGTTGCCCCCCAGTTTAGTTGATCGCTTTGCTCTCGGATGCTTCTTTTCTTTCGCCTGAAAAGTCTCCATAGTCAGTCTACACATTACACCACTGGTGTGTACATCTACATTACATTTGCACAATGTCTACCCTTCATCTATCACATTACAGAAAAGAATAAAATCAGTATTTTCTTCTGACAGTGTGATTTGTCGATTGAATTTCAAAATCTTCCCTCAAAATACATCAATCACATATTAATGTCCTCTACTTTCCTGCACTCCATGGTTGCATTACCTGAGAAAAACCTAAAATTAGCATTACACATCAAAATTTAAAATGTCATTTTTTTTTTTTATATACAACAAAGAATTATATGAATGGTGCATATTGCTACATGCACAGAGTGTTTTAAATTTTTTAGATTGGTCAAACCGTTCCCAAGATATTGCAATTTGAATGTGCCAAATTTGGGGAATATTTTTCCCTCTGTACGAGTGACCTTTCTTTTTTTTTTTTAAAAACGGCACGATGATTTTCATTAAAATGTAAATTTAGACATAAGTTCTTGGGATAGAAAAATGGAACTTTGCAGGTCAATGAAAAATTGTATGCTGAATTCATTTAAAATGCTGAAAATGTCATTAGATCAAAACTAAGGCCTCTTGTACCCACTATGCTGTTATGCATTCACTGTGTGCAAGGGTAGACTAGGTGAATAATGTGTANATCTTCTTTCAGCTTACGGATGTAATCAGATTTATAATAATAAATATAATTTATAGAAAACAATAGATTCTGAGTAGGACTATTCATTTTACATCACTGTCCTTTCTTGATTGATGACCGAGCGCACTGTTTACACTTTCCGCGAGTTCTAGTGCTAAATATAGCACCGGTATCCCTCTGACCTCGTTAGAGGCATGTGCGTGCGCATTCCGGAAGTTTGTAAAATATCTAACTTCCGGTTTTCGTGCGATTCGTCCTTCGCGTATTTCATTTTCATGAATGTCATCCGGAAAACGCTGGAATTTTTTCTAAGTCGCTGAAAACGCCAAAATATCCGGATTTTCTTTCCCGCCGCTAAAAACGTCGAAAAATCCGGAAATCCGGATTTATCCGGAAAATTGGCATCCCTGATTAAAACTTATATGAAAGGAAACTTAATGCATTTCTCTTTCATTTGATACATGTTCGAATAAAACCTGTGCATTTTTAGTGAAGTTCTTGTAAATTAAAAGAGCTACACTTGTTCTCAACGAAAGTCAGCAGTTCCGACAGACCCATGCATAATACTACTAAACTCCCTCTTAAAAAATTCACCCCCCCCACCCCCCACCCAATTTATGACAGTGGGGACTTGTCTCTCCCAATTCTTGTGACCTGGAGAAAACACTGTAAAATATACCATAATCAGTAAACATTAATATATATTTCAATTCCTTTCCTTATCATATGTGGCTAGAACATTACTTATGAATCTAACCACTGTTCTCAACCATTAAAACTACAACATGGAGATGAATCATGATTTCAACAACAAAATCAACAAGAAAGTTCCATTTTATATGAAATCTGTGTCTTACCAACACATGGACAGCAGGTTTGATGTCCTGTGAATTCCAACTGTCCCCTCCTGCTTGAGACTGTTGCAGATGCTGATCTGAACCCCCAGTCTTTTGCAAAATGACCTGCTGCTGGAACATTGGTGACTGGACAAGCTGGACCTGGCCAGACTTGGGGGCCAGGGCTTGCTGTATTGCGCTGGTCTGGCCAGTATGACTGCTGGTGCTGCCAGAGGGCTGGTGAAGCAGCTGGACTGACTGAGGGATGAGAGTTACTTGGCCTGACTCTGCACCTGATGCTGCTGTCACCACTACCTGCTGGGTGCCATGCAGGTTTCTCACTAGTGTCACTGGATTGAGGGTGTGGGTCTGAAACTGAGCCTGGTTTGCTGTGGCCACCAGCGAAGCAATTTTCTGTGATGCTCCAGTCAAGCCTAAGCTCACAGCTAAAAGAATACAGGTTGAAAAAGCATATTTACAATGTCAAATACGCATGAACCTGCACTAAGTAACCAGGCTGCCTGCCTCCCTCTCCACCCTATCTATCCCCTGCCTTACCAATTAAAAAAAAAACCAACCAGGGTTTTCCCCAGACCGCATAATTCTCCCCTGAAATTTCAAAATCCCCCTCTACAAATATACTGAACATGTGTCAGTCCCCCTTTCTTTCCTGCTTTCCAAAGTCTGAATTACTAGAGGAGAACCTAAAATCCCTCTAAAGATTTACCAATCTCTCCCACTTCCTCCCTCTTAAATTCATGACAAGGGGGGAATGTCTCCCCCAATTCATATGAACCAGAGAGAACACTGAGCAATGCTAACTTAGCATCCACATTAACTTAACATTAACATCTTAATTTGGGTGCTACCATGATTCTAATAATGCAAAGGTTTACAAACTGAATTAGTAACAGTAATAACCACCCACTGAAACCAATCACATTAAACAAATATGTAATAATTGTTTTTAAGAATTACGAAGAAATATTACAATGATTTCATTCATATTCCAAGTTCCTGCAACATTCCAAAAGCTTTGTTTTTAACAACCTAATAAGCCATGAAAAGACAGTGATGTTGTCCTTTCTTTTATAAAAAAAATAAAAAACACTGGAATGTCACGCAGTTTCAGTCTTGAAGACCCATTTTTAGATCATAACTACTGACTTTCTTACCTTCCCCATTGTCCCTCTTAATCTCCACGTGAGTGCCATTTGTCAGTGGTGTGCCCGAGGGGCCATTGACCAACATCTGACCAGGAGTGGTCATAAATATCTTGGGTTTGGCTATCACTGATGGCAGCTGATGGATAGCAGTTTGACCTGTACTGGCTGATGCTGTAACTGGCGACATTGTACGTGAACCTGAGGATAGTTAAGCAAGAATTGATATAATGAATTTTCTGACAGTATCAAGGAATCCCTAATGCATTTAATAACCAAAATTATGGTTAGCTGGAATTTAAGGAGAGACACTGCCTTTTCTCAGCGACTGTAGCTCAGATAGCATGGTGTGCAATTCTTAAGTGCACTGGTTTCTATGCAAAATTGCACACCAAAGTTCTTAATAGTGTATTTTTCACTTTTAACAGTGAGGATCACAGGACAACTGTCATTTGCAATAGCTGCAGTTATTTGATGTGAGATTTCACCTATGTCTCTTAAATACCTTTATGTATGGTTGTATATGAGGTTTTTTGGATTCTGTCTTGATGCAGAATTCCAAAGAAATAAGATCAACTTTGACGTAAAATGAAGTAACTTGAGGTTAACACACAAATTTCAGAAAAGCCCAGACATGAACATGCACAGAGGTATCTAAAAGATAAAAAGGGGTAAAATCTAAGGTTGGACAAAGGGAGCTAACACAAAGAACAGTTGTTGTAGGATCATGGGAAGAAAATGCACCATTCAGTACTCTGCTGTGCAATTTTGCATAGAAGCTTTAATGCATTACTAATGACAAGTTATGCACCATGCATTATAACCTCTGGGAGAGGAACATAACTCCCTTTAATAAGTGCAACACATTATTACTCATGTTCCCATCAAAGGATACATACTGAACTTGGTACTCCACGCAAGGCCCAAATTTCTTGATGTTTGCAGTCTTGTCATAAGGAAAGCAAGACAAGCAGTCAAAGTAACAGAAACATTTGTCCATGTGATTGCAGAATTCATACAGTATGCAAAGTAACAGTCACATAATTGGCTACCCTCACTGTATCACTCTGTAAGAACACTGCTAATCTGTCTTTCCTCTGCAATAACTAATCTGCATAATCTGGGTAGTGAGAAGTTATGTACAATTAGGCACCTCAGCACTGCCACTGTGAGCACGAATAACTATGAAAATCTGATATGTCACTCAGGTTCATAGTGTCATATATGCTTAGGATTTCAGGATAAAAAGAACAAGTAAAAACAAAAATGGGCACCACTATCAAGCAAAATCAGAGAGCCTGCAGAACACTGCATGATTGAACCACTTGATCGCTGTTCACATGACAAAACCTCACACAACTGATTTCTAGTAAAATTCTGTTTTTTTCACAGCAATCTCTGGTTCAGGCCCCTTACAAAATAGTGTATCCACTCCATTTTCAAGTATGGAAATTTTATTAAATCATTTCATGCCGAAAACCTCCTGATTTGTCACAGATGATGAAAGCTCCCAATTTGTCAGCAAGTTTTATTTAGGTGCAAAAGGCGCTCTACCCAACAATTTTTTTAGACTTTACAGGAGCAAGAAAAACTGATTTATCTCCAAATCACAGGTCCCATGAAAAACTGATTTATCTCCAAATCACAGGTCCCATAAGCGTAAATTTATCAAAAAGTATATACTTGCTCTTGTAAATACACTACTTAATATCTCCTCTTCCTAATATTGATCAGGAATATTTTTTAGATGATTGGCAGGTTTGTTGAGACAATAAAACCTTATCCTTTAGATGGTTTTTTATTTTGCACATCTGTCCTCTCCCCACTAGCAAGGAAATCTATTTATCCTCCTTTGCCCAATAAAATGTCTAAAATCAGCTTTGAAAGGTTTTATCATGATGACAATGCTACATTTTTTCATACTTGAAGACAAACAATTATCCTATCACATGCTTCACAACAAATGTTACCCTACATAATAAACCTAAAGATGAAGGATGGACCAAGACTAAAATCATACAGCAAGTGTATGTTGGATAACAAACCTGCAGGTGATCCGGGTGCTGACTGTGAGAAGCGCAGATCTGTAATGGTGGGGTGTGCATGCTGCTGCACCTGCTGCCCCTGTTGAACACCACCACTCTGGGATGAGGACTGAGAAACTTCTGTCTCCATACCTGCCTCTGGTATGGGACTACCCTCTCGAGACAAACAATCAGGAGTGAATGATCCTGCCATATGACTGGGACTGGCAGGAGCAGACCTTGTCAAAGACAAATATGATATTGATAAGAGCAAAGAATAAAACAAAAAACACCTTCATTGTAGCCCAGCAAAGGTATTTATTTTCAAAATGCAGTTTGTCTGATAACTCATGACAGTAATTTGTAAGTATACAATACTAATTCTCCAGTTCCCCATAAAATGTTAAGTTTCCAGGATAAAATGCATATAAAAAGATAAAGGGTTAAATATAGGTATCTGTAAACTTATGCAGGCATACTCTTAGCATCATCAACACGGTTCTTTCGCACTACAATGACCTAGATCGGCCCACTTAAGCTTGACTGTGAAAACTGAGAAATGGGAGATCAAGATATCAATAGATTCCATGAAGATTTAAACATCAGTTACTTCTGACAGTAAACTTCCTACCTGGATGACAGTCCTCCAAATGGAGTTCTGAAACAAGGCACACCACGCTGGCGTCTGCGTCTGAAGGCCTGTGCAGTGAGCTTAGCCTCTGACACAGGGTCAATACGCCAGAATGATCCTTTGCCTGGCTCTTCTTGAGACCGAGGGACTTTGATAAAGTAACGATTCAAGGATAAATTGTGTCGAATTGAGTTCTGAGGAAAGTCATTAAATCACTGTATTGGTGACATGTAAGTAATTATAATAAATGTATATTTATGATCACAACAACTGCATTTAAGAAAAAAGAAAATGTAGGTGAAAGATACTGGAGGGTAAGTATGATATTCCTAAAGGTGGGTGGAGATGAGCTGGAAGATAAAATAGCTGACTGGAAACTTTCATTCATTCAGCAACAGCTTAAATGGTAAAAGATTACACTTCATCGCCATGAGATAGGGCAATGATATATTTATGATTGGTAACTACTCACCTGCCATCCTTTGTCAGCAGTTCTGTAATATGGGTAATTTTTTGTGATATAGGCATATATTCCACTCAAAGTGAGCTGTTTGTCTGGGGCCGATGTGATTGCCTGCACGATGAGTTGGGCATATGAATATGGAGGTTTAGATTCATCTCTAGATGAATCACCACTAGAAGGAGTGACTGCAGCTGACGCAGAATTGTTATCACGCTCCTCTCGAGGTTGAGATGCTGCATAAGCAGCCACAGCCAGGTCAGGTATGAGGGTGAATCTGGGATTATGGGTGGAACCACTGCGTGGACTAGTGGGGCAGGAGTTGGCAGCACTGAAAAAAAATAAAACCAACACAAATATAATCACTTTTATTATGAATTCCATTAATAAAAAAACATTCTAGCTCCCCACCTCCCTCCTGTTCCAAGCATAAGACTTGACAGCAATTAAATACTCAGTAGGAGAACTTGCATCAAAGTAAAAAAACTGACTTTGCATCGATAAATCAATAAAATTAAGCTTAATATTTCATTACATCTCTGTCTGTTTCCTCGATGATTGTGAATATTAACCTACTAAAATATGTTCATATCTTATCTCCAGGACACAAAGCTGCAAAATCATCACTTAACACACCTATGCTAACAAGGGCAACATTAATCTGATGGTTTAGAATTGTGCTGGCCAGCTTAATCATTGCTTTCATTGGCAGCCAAATATGATTAATAATAAATGAGAAATACTACCATGGCTGGTCTAAGAAAAATACAATGACCCCAGACCACCAAAAAGTCCTGAAAAGAAGGAAAAAAAACAAACCCACTTCATGGTATAGTAGTCTTCTTGGGATTGCCATTGAATGAATTAGCTACTTTAAAAGTTATCAAATTCTCATAATTAAGAAGTACCAATTTCTGATATCAGTATTAAATTTACATATGCCACCATAATGTCCTCAGTTTCTATGGTGTCCTTTATTACTTTGCATGATATTAAAAAGCTACCTGATAGTGCCCGTAGGGGAAGGGCATGGACTGTTGGCAACAGCTTCCTGAGGCTCTGGGATGTTGATTTTGAGTGGAGGGAGAGGTTTCTTTTTTGGGGTTGTCACAGCTACTGGTGGAGGTGGAGCAACTGCATCATCAATCAATGACTGGAACTGGATCTTAATGTTTGTGCTTGGGAATCGCAGAATACATCTGACACAGATAAAATATTTGACTATTTAAAAATTGATGTATCATGACAGGATGCATAATGTACACTAAAGCACATATGCACATACCAGAAATCTTTCAACAATAGAGCTTTTAATATCCATGCTATCTTTGTTTACAAATACAACTTTGCTGCATCAAATCTGTAGAGCTAACAATAAGCTTCTGTAAGTGACTGCTTAGTGCTTACTAGAAGCAGGAAAGCCCTCATTAATTTATTCCCAGCTTAGTACTTAATTGGAAACTATAAGAATAAACTACATAATAAGCTGTAACAGAAGAAAGGAAACCAGACTTGCATAATATTGATAAAGAGGTCTATAAGTCTAACAACCCAGCAAATGACCTTCTTCCAATATCATATTACTACATCAATAAACATGTCATTCATCAAAAACTTTCTCAACTTCTTAGACAGTGCCACAGTCGCCTTATACTTAACTTACAGGTACTGAACACATTCTGAGAGAGAGTATCTTTCTCTGCCTATAGACAATTACCCATTTTTACAATTTTACCTTATTCACATTTTTCTCAGCATTCTACTAATGTGTTGATTATGTTATGTGACTCTGTAAAACTGTGTCATAATAATATGTGTGATGTCTATAGTGTAATAATATGCACGATATATACAGTGCTCTTTGAATTACATATTATGGATGGGATGTATAACACTGTAGAAGTAAAATGATTTTCTACTAGTCAAACAAAAGTCCTACTTTCAATTGAGGAACATATTCCAAAAAAATTGATGTCTGGTTCTTTCAACTTATGGCGATAAAAAGAAAATAAATACTCCATGGATTTCAACCATTTTGGAATTGTAGAGTGCTAAAAGGTTTGTCTTCAGAATGCCTATAGCAATCCATACTCATTTAATCTGAATTTATATATTATAATTTTAATATTTTTCTTAACCTGGGTAATTATTTCACCCTATCAACTTTTCGACAATTCTGTTCTATTTTTATTAACTTGACCACTCTGATATGTCTCAGCATCTTTCATTTCTTAGATACTGCAAATCTTAGGTTTGCCTTGAAAGGGAATGTATTTATAGACTAAATGAACTGTATCATTACCATAGCAGTGCTGATGCAAGAGACGGCCACCAGCACTGCTGTCACAATCCCACCCAAGACCTTTGATGCATGAGTTAGGGTAAAAGATTTCCATTGGTGAGAGTGAACGAAATACTCAAAATAGATTTACAGATCAAGAGTCCAGTATAGGATCTAAATAGGCTCAACTCTTTCCCTACTTTGAGCTGGAAAATCCGGCTCGGGCCAGAGATCACGGCAAGACCTTGAGCCGGAAAATGCGGCTCGGTAAATACACATACTATTCTTCTCTCACACAGTACCAATACATAAATAAACATTTTCTCCTTCTTATATGATTCACCCATTTATCTGATACATAATTTGCATGCTTTATTTGCTCTGGGCCGCTGTAGCAAAGGATTTATGTATTGTAGGTGTGAATAAAAAATTGGGTCATGAAATTGGCCGTGCCTTGAGGTGATCTGCTATGGGGATTAGGTCAAGTAGTGAAAGAGTTAAATCTAGATTAGATTCCAGGAAATTCTGAGAAGTGAGCCTTCACTTTATTACCACAAGAAAGCTTTCAAAAATAGTTCTTTTACAATGTATGTCATGCAGTGTGCATATGTATAATAATTTTACTTTATTTTATGGTGACATTGTTACTAAAATATGTAACTGGTGAATCACGCCTCATAGCAAGTTTCTATTCAACAAATAACTCAATTTTCAATGAAGTGTTATTTATCGAGTTTTGGAGAAATGATCTACAATTCATTTTTGTATTTCATTAACACTGCAACAAAAAAAAAATGTGCTAAATGAACAACAACTGTGGAAGTGTTTCTTTTTCTATGAGAACCAAATTTTTATAAATTTCGCAAGCTGAGTTTGACAAATGAAAACTTCCGCTGAAATTTTTGAAAGGGCTTAATTATAAGTAATTTATAACTGCAATAGTCCACAAGGAAAACACTAGTTACTATCCCTTATTATTTGAACATTACTGATTATAGTATAAGTTTCATTTTAGTGCCGGTTTGACAAATATATTTTTCATCTGCGATTCTGTAATGTCACTCCAGGTTACTTTAGACTTCTGCACTACATGCAAATGAGATAATCATCACACAGGGCTTAAGTGAAAAATCGATCCTTGCAAGAAAATTATAAATTCTGCCAGATATCTTATTTCATCTTTCTCTGAACTACTTTACATATGCAAATTATGGAAGGTCAACAGCATGAAATGAGTTCAAACCCTTAGATTATCTGTGGCCACCATAATACCACAATACATATTGAATGTCTGACATGTGAACATCAGAACTGCATGATCCATGAAAATTTACTTGCTATCATAAGTGGAAGATACAGTGACCTTGTCAATATTATGTCACTGCCAATGGGCTAAAACACCAAAGGAAATAAAATTGAGGTTTTAAAAACAACAAAGTGGGTCAATACACTGCGCAGTTTGATGGACAACCTAAACTTTTCAACTGGAAGAATCATTTTTGTGACAGCATGCAGCAATCTAATGATTTCATGTTTACCTACTAGGAAATAAATTAGCCTAAGCCTAAATTACTCAAGACTCTCAAGACTCCAGAAGTTTATATTTTTCCCATCCTTTTGTTACTGTTCATGAAGTATATGCTTTACCCCATTAAATATTAAACAAAATATCAGAAATTCTTTGTTTTGGTAATCACGTCTTATGACATTTTCATACTTGCCTCTAGGCACTTGGCAACGTGGTCAAAAAGTAAGACTAAGTAAGGCTGACTCACATTCCAGTCAAGGAGTCATGCAAGTCCAGTCTGTCTGAGTCATGAATAATTTATAAGGGTAGATCTAACTAATCCACACCACCGCTCTTGCATTTTCCAATGCTCATCTGTACTATGATTACTATGTCAGCCTGAACATTGTTTTTGTTTAGTATGAATGACCCCAATACAGACTTGTTGACATACCAATGTCCAGTCACAACAAACTGAATTTGTTTACATGTCCGCCATCTTGGAACGACCACATGGTTACGAGTGATACACTTTTGCTCGATTTATTATAAATCCTTGGCTCATCGGTATGCAAAATGACTTACTATGAATGCCAGTCACGATAATGTTTGAAGACTTATAAAATGCAATGACAGATACTCGTCAGAAATGGAAAAAAACAGTTGAATGTTTGTAAACAAAAAAATTAACTTCCTTGGATAAACCGAATCTCCGAGGTCGGACGGACCGAAACAAAACAAACTTACGTGCGAGGAAGCTGCAAGGGTGGAGCTCCTTTCCTCTGAAAAATTCCATCAATGAACACTCCATTTTTTCCATTACATTTCATGAAAAAATTGGGATGCTCAGCGAAGATTTCCAGATGCACCCTGGAAATGAAACTGGAGTGGCCCATGTTGACATCGACGTCTCCTTTGCTGCTGTTTCGTCCGATCGTGATGCGTGGCTTCCTCATGGTGAACTCGAAGTCCCTTCCTTCTAATCGCGCAATTGCTTCTCCGTGGCTTTCTGAGCTCCATACCGTTCTCGATGGGCTCGCAGGAGCTGATTTCAGGGCCAACAACGCAAGAGCGTGGTTATTTGTTGGCTGCTGTATTCCAGACATAGCAATATCTTGCACCGCTAAAATGGCAGCTCATGGAGAGGAAAACAACACACCCTGTACCTATGTTTACATCCAACTCCGTCTCCCACAATGCACCGCGGCCTATCATGCCGCGTGCTGTCTGTGAACTCGCCTACCATAGTGACCTACATAATGCTGTGACCGAGAAAACTTGTCATTTCGGGTCATGGCCTAATATGACCGTCTTTTTCCCCATTTAAGATTAGAGGACAAACTTTATTTAAAACGGGTATCCTTTTTAATTTTGTTGTTACCTCAGTCCCAGTTCTGTGAAGTGAAGGGAATGTAGAAGAAAATGAAGGTGTGATTTTTGTTTAAACCCCCTTCCTCTCCCCGCCCCCTCCCAAAAAAAAAGGAGCGGGGGGGGGGTTGTTTTGGAAAGGGAAGGGGGTGCAATCTCATTCTTTAAGTTGCAGTTCTTAAGGCCACAGTCGAGAATATTATACAGTATATGTATATATCTTTTGTCCGTCGTAGCCAACATCAAGTCTGCATGAATGTAACCAACGTTGTTTCTTCACGTTGTAGTCTAGATACTGATCGAGATGGAGAACACAGCCCCTCCCCTCATCCCCAAATGAGTTGGCGATTATGCTAGTGATACTAACATGACAGTCCTGTACTTCCTACCCGGATAATATATTATTGTGATATTGCATCTGTCTTGTAAAGGGTCACATTCCACATGGCATAAGAAGTACAACATCCATCAGCACGGACGATGTAGTGCTGGGGAGGGGATTTTAGGGCCGTTGAAAGCCCGCGAGCAGCCTCCCCGCTTCCCCCATGTCTCTCTCTCTCTCTCACACACACACACACACACACACACACACACACACACACACACACACACACACACACACACACACACACACACACACACACATACATGCACACACTTCAACCTATCACTGGCCAGTACATGAACCAATATTTCTAATAATCAGTACCCCTAACCCTCCAGTGTCATGAAAGAATAGCAGATAGATTTAGTCCTGTTTGTTGCTCTTTCAAGTTTTTTCTGCTTCTAAACCACAAGGTTTTGTTGTCATTTTTTTAAAAAATAAATCCGACACTGATCGATTGTGTAACTAAAAGGCCGGGTTTGACGCTGTCTGTGTATTCTTCATGTAAAGAGTTACACTTTTCCTTTTAATTAATACTGCCTAACAACTTGATTATGTGTGTGCAGGCATGAAATTTCTATCGCTCTCATCATCAAAGGTTTTGTTCCTCCACATGAGTTGGCAGGCATCCGGTTCCACTTCATGTTCCGGAAAAAGTTTTGCCGATCGGTTTCTAATCTTTGAAAATTTAGAGTTACTGAACTTGGCACTATTAACGCAGCCTTGGTCGCCATGTTTGTTTCCCTTGACAACATACTGCTTCTCCATACACTCTGAGGCCGTGTGTACTGTACTTCTGTGCTACAGGTTTCATCCTGATTTATTGAGTGAGAAGTCAGCATCCACGCCATGGCAGGTGACGACGACATTATCGGCACGAAGGATTTAGAACTGGAGAGAATTATTGGCTTTAACGGTGAGTAGTGGAATGAATGATGTGCCAGGAATTTCTCTCCGTCCCACCCGGGACCTCGACTAACCCTCGTCTAGAGCTGTATCATCCGAAAAAGAGTACTATTCTAGATGTATGTTTGTCATGCCGTTAAAAATAACAGCATGAGAAAGTAAAATGTTCAGCGTTCATCAAATACAGAAATGATTTAAACTAATGAGTTGCAACTCTAATACTCTCAGAATTATTAATAAGGCTTAATCAAAAGCAGCTCCTGAAGATGGAGCATGAAAAATATGGCTATGTCGAAGGACAGCACCGCATTGATAATGATACAGTTCATTTAGTCATAGACAAGTCATGCATGGACTATATCGATATTTCAACCAAATCGGTGCTGTTGTTAGAGAAAGCCAAAAATATTGCGACTTCTTATTGTAAGTCAAAATTGATATTGAAATTACACTCAGCCTAAGCCAATACAGTCAGGGATAAATTAACTCTTGGCCAGATGGAGCATCTGGTCCAAAACCTCTGTCTCTGAAGGATTTAGGGATCCAGGTCATTTTTCCCTCTTAGAGGGGCTCCATGTCATGCATTGCCTTATTATTAATTCATGTTAGTCCATCCAAGAATGCACTGTCTTTATGTCATGCTTATTGTATTATTATTATTTATATTGTATTATTATTTGTGTATCATTGCCTTACCAAGTTGATTCCCTTCGGGAGGAATTCCATATGTGTGCCAGAAAGACTTCCGCATGCAACACACCGAACCAGCAACATACCCTAACCCTAACCCTAACCCTGACCCTGGGTTAGGGTTAGGGTTAGAGTATGTAGTTGGTTCGGTGTGTTGCCTGCGGAAATCTTTCTGGCACACATATGGAATTCCTCCCTTACCATCGACCAGTCCCAGGCTCCCTCTCAGCTAAGTAGGAGTAATGGTACAGTTTTTTTGTGACACTGGTTTACCAAATTAAAGTAAAATTGAACACAGTACCGCATAAATGTGGTACACATGCCTAGTGTTACCCTATTTTGCAACAACTTTGTCTGTATCAAATTACATTTCGCCAGTCATGGCATTTTCAACCAGTATGGAACAGACCCTCATTGCAATTCCATATGTGCTGCACTCATTATTTTCTGCCATAACTTAAACATACATTCAAACATACAGTGTTTCAATGTTTTCTCCAAGTTATATGAGTTGGGGGTACCATTACTCCCTTGTCATAAATTGGGGAGGGGGGGGGGGCTTTGTAAATTGTTCGGGGGATTTTTTTTCAGATTTTTTTTCACATTGTTTCTGGTTCATGGGCAGGAAATGAGTGGAGTAAGCATGCGCTCAATTAATTTTTTTGGGAGATTTTGAAATTTAAGGGGCAGTTTGGGCAACTGGATGGTCTGGAGAAACCACAGACATGCTTATTACCAAATAAATGCTTAACTCATTGACTACGAAATTTTTTTCCACATCTGGACGGAATTATTTTAGCCTGTGTATAAAAATGAGTAAGGTGGCGATTTTGTATGGCCAGTATGGAAATAATATGGGCAANTTTGTAGATTGTTCGGGTGATTTTTTTTTCAGATTTTTTTCACATTGTTTCTGGTTCATGGGCAGGAAATGAGTGGAGTAAGCATGCGCTCAATNACAGCAAGGGTCACCGGCCGCTGAGAGCGGCCGCACGTCAGATCGTGGAAAATTATCGGCCGCTGCCAGCGGCCGTGCGTAGCCAATGAGTTAATGTGAAATAAGCTCTGTAATGAAACGTTTTCTAAGTCCCAAAGTAATAGCTGTCCTAGATTAGTAATATTGATGTAATGACTTATGCTTAACATGAAACATTCTGAGACATCCCATGAATTTCATAATAAGTATTTTCGGGTATATGATTCCAGTATGCATGTAATGTCCTCTTTAGTAAACTAACAATGGTGCATGACAGTATAAATGATCTTGACATGTATTTATAGTGTTAGATAATGAACTGTATCATATGTATGCTTAATAATATCCTGATTGTTTTATTTTTTTGGCTAATATACAATTTTCTTTCCTAATAGGGAAGGTTCAAGGAGGTCTCCTAGTCCATCCTGACAGGGAGCATATAATTTATCCACTGGGCTGTAACATCATTATTGAAGATATTACCAAGGAAGCCAAGCAATGTATTCTGTCAAGTCACACTAACAACATCACCTGCATTGCAGTCTCCAATGATGGACGGTACATCGTGTCAGGCCAGGAAACTTTCATGGGGTTCAAGGTAATGCTATTCTGTGTTTGCCAGGGGTCTTCTGGTGCTAATTTGGTGCTTGTGGTGTCAAGTAGGTTGGGGGAGGGGGAGTGGGGAGGGGATAAAGGAGCGATGGAGAGAGGGAGCAGTGGAATTAGATGGGATTGAGTGTATTGTTCATGCTGTGGTGGGACAGATGAAAAGTTGACATCCCATATCTCATCTCCCCTGAAGTCATGTCCCCCTCCTCCCATATTTTTTTTCTCTATTTGCCATTATCTCACATTCTGGGTCTCCCCTCTTTCTTTACCTTTGGTGTAACATGCTGGGCTGGCAACGTCACAAACAGTGATAGGAACAAGGTGAATTGCATTATCAAAAAAGCAGAAAAAAATAATAAATACCATCTTACCAACTCTTGATGAGCTATATATGAAGCAACCATCGATAAAGTAAAGAAAATCCTTTCTGACTCTTCTGTAAATATAAAACATCAGTAGGAAGTGGCAGACTTTTGTCTCACTCAAGTAGAACAGAGAGATATCGAAATTCCTTCGTGCCACATTAGTCCAAGTGGTGCAAGATTCTCCATCACAGTGAATGAAAAAAAAAAGGTACATCCAGTGTGTAGTACAATACACATTATGCCTTATTGAGTGAGAGGGCACGGAGTCGAAGTCGAGTTTGCTGAGTAAGTGGTTTTTCTGTCGTGGCGATGACCGTGAACTTTTATGTATGTCACATTCCGGGACGTCAAGATGTGTGCGAAGAGTGTTATTGTCTTTTGCTATGTTGTGATGTCATATAAGTACTGTTATTACTATTACTGTGTTCATGTGTACTGCAACCAAGCGAATTTTCCATGTTATGGATAATAAAGTTATTCTTATTCTTTCACAATTCTGTAATTGTAAGTAGAAAGCTAAATCATTTTTTTTTTTGGTCAGTGCCTGAGTGCCATTACATATTGTGCTGAACTGGTTTCACAGAAAAATCAAGTGAATGTTAAATTGCTGTAAAACACAATGAATATTTACAAGGTTGCTGATATTTTCTTTGACAGTATTAGTTGTCATTAACACCAACAAGATGAAATAGTTCAGTACTGTTTTTAACCATTTTGAAACAGGCATGCATCACCTTGTGGGATTACAGTAGCAAAACAGCCATACAGAAGTGGGAACTTCACAAGGTCAAAGTTGAGGCCTTAGCATTCTCAAAGAGTGGCAAATATGTCATCTCACTTGGCGGGCAGGATGATGGATCGTAAGTTACTAAACCAGGCACTGAAATTATAGTTTGCAGTGGTTGCTTGTTAAAAGCACAATGTTTCAAAATGTTTTAGAGACTTCATGCGAGAGTTCATATGTAAAAGGAAAACAGGAAATAAGAAAAGATACAAAGACTAGAACAGCCCAAATAAAAGACTGCAGTTGAATGCACTGTGGCCCACTGGCCTTAAACTCACAGTTAATCGTAGCTGGATTTCATGATGCATTAAACACAGTTATTATTTCATCAATCCTGCATATATTTTTGGACTGTCCTTGCAGCAGTGTGCTTTAAATTCCTTCTTTCTCTTCTTCAGTGTGGTGGTATGGGACATGGTTACAAAAGAGCCTATCTGTGGTTCTCCAGCTCAAGTAGAGAGTGCTGGTATCACCACATGCCTGGCAACTTCTAAAGTCAGTGATGATGTTTTCGTCACAGGTGGAGAGTAAGTTTGAGAAATATAAGAATCAATTTAATAAAGCAGCACATTCTTTTATCATTAGATCACAGCATAACTATATTATCCTGAGGAACGTTTCTCTCAGGGAGTGGAACATTTCTGTTGCAGTGTTTTGAAGCGTGAAGTATGTCTGCATCAAGATGTTTGTCTTGCAAATAGACATATTTATAAGCTTATTGTAGTTTTTGGCTAGAAACCCTGATCTCCCTAAAATCAGCATTCTATAGAGTCTTTCACTATCAACAACAGACTAATGACATTAATTGTGTTTGTAATAAAGAGTCTGCTTTTCGCTGGGAGCTAGTAGAAAATTCTTTAGAGGAAACTATGTGAACTTAATCTCTTTTGAAGACTTTTTTCATCACTTTCTATCTTTTGTTTCCATTAGCAACACCTTGCGTGTGTGGACACTTGACCGGGAAAATCGCAAAATTCGACCTTCCAACACTACCCTTGGTGGGTTCAAGCGAATTATCACATGCATTGAGGTGAGTGACATAAAAAAAAGTTACTAAGCTAAATTGCAATAATTCAGGAGTTTGGAAAACGTTGCAATTATCCAGTGACTTTTGTGAAGGAAATAAAATCTTCATCTATCACAGAATATTGTGATTAACCATTGCTAGCTTATAGGCAGATTATGGTTAAGTAGGACAGCTGTATCACCACTACAAAATGAGTGTAGAGGAATTCTTGCTTGTCCGAGATAAGCTGATTTGGAGAGATTCAAGGAGGCGAGTATCTAATTCAGTACTTGATACAGTATTCCAGATCAGTGTCAACTTTTTTTGGAAGTGATGATATGGCTCAGAGTCTCATAATTATGAAATGGCAGCCTTGAGTTGATAGCTACACCAGAGCTTCTTTAATAGATTGAAGTAGATCATTGATAAGCTGAGTGCAGGAAGGCAGGAATGAGTAATACTTTACTCTTCCCATACAAAGTGTCCATGCCTATTCTAATTTCTATTCATTTGTAGGTTAAGGTTCAAATTTTAATAGAAGCACTTCTGATTTCTTGAATGGATAAATCTGTTCAACCAAATTTTGTAAAAACACTACATTTTAATGAGGAGAGTAACTTCCATATGAATACTTTGTACTTTGTTATAAAAATATAGTATTTTCATGCAAAGGGATCCTATGCTCCATTGCCAGTGGTCAGTGGGAAAGTTGCACAGCACATGACATTGGCAGTGCCCAGGCAACAGTAAATCTGGTGAAGGCAAGGTTGTCTTTGGTCATACATTGCGGACATTAATGTTAATGCAGTTTATGTATACATTGGTGGATGTGTACTTCTTATCAGGGTCAGCTCCACAAACAGTTAACTTTTTTTCATTAAATCCCTAACTCTCTAGATGGTGGATGATCAGGATGAGAGCAAACCATACTTCTTCTGCGGCACAACTACTGGAGACATCTTATGCATTAACAAGAGCACAAACATTCTTCAGTTTGAGGTCCCTGCCAAGAACAAATTCAGTCTTGGTGTGACAGCCCTCTCATTTGTTAAAATGACAGACAAAGGCTTCAATGTGCTTGTTGGCACAGGAAGTGGAATTGTCGGCAACTATGATATTGGTGTTACATTTGAGAATGGCAACAAAGTTAAAGCTGTATTCAAACACAGATCTGATGCTGGGTGAGTACTACATGAAAACACAGCATTTATTCATATTAAAAAATTCTCAAGTTTCAAATATTGAAATATCATTGCCCAAAGCTTACCACAGTGAAATTAAAGGTAAAAGGTTTAGAAACATTTATCATCCTGCTGATGCAACCACATACTGCTTACCCAGTGGAGGAACTTTTGAAATACATGCACTCATCTTGTAGCATTGATTTTTGTGGCCGTAAAGACTGATCAATACCACACATCAAACATCAAGAAGATGACCTACTGTCATGAAGTTAAGCTTTGCATCGTTGCACAGTAAATTAGCATGCTTCAAATGCAACAATATTGGAGAACGTTGATGTGCTTGATATTGATACACATCTGTGTAAGAAAATGACAAGCTCAAACTTTGGATTTAAAAATTCAAAGATAAATAAATCTGGTGAAGGCAAGATTGTCTTTGGTTACACATTGCGGACATTAATGTTAATTCAAAGATAGCAACAAAAATGAATTACGATCACCCCCCATTATATGGCTCTTGAATGTTAATTGTTATATGAGAGAGACTGCATCCAGCACGAGTGCCCAGGGGGCAAATGCAAGATAAAATAACAATTTTTGCATGACTGTGATTAAAGTTTTGGAACGAGAAAATCACATCGCTCTGTATTGACAGATTTGAATAATAACAATTATTACAGCAAAGTGCATGAATATTGGAGATAAAACTTTAGTCACTTTTGATACTAATTAAGAACAAGGGTGCATACCAGATTTTATGAGAAATGGTAGCGCAAAAGTAAAATTTAAGATAAAATGGTATATTATAATGATGAAGGAAACTGGTTGTAGTGGTCCAGAGCAGTTTTGAGCAATATTTACTCTTCACAGGCCTTGGAAGCATGATGCAGAGACAAGTGCTATTACATCCATTGCAAAGAGAGGAGCAGGTCATCAGGTAGGTATTATTTTGATAGCTACCCAAGAGAACTATATGCCACTCAGACCACAATTGTAAGCTCATAGGTGAAATGTAGAAGGAATATTGCAGTACTGCCAACTCAAAGACAAGCATCGGCCAGAGAAATCAATCAAGGCAAAACTGTAAGAACGGGCAAATTTACTCATCACAATGATATCAAAATTTTTTAAGTGACATCTGCATAAAATTGTGATGCCAGAGAACATGACAAAGGAAGATGAAGTGCGCTGGTAGTGTAATAAGGCCATTTTTTTTCGGGCACTACTGTTCAGATCATCAATTTTAAAAAGATGTTTTCCCTAATATCTTTATCCCAGTAAACTTCAGTGTCTCAAAAGCAGGCTTGCATTAATTTAATTTTCCCATGTGATTAACATATATTTTCTTCAAGATGTTTGGTAACGATTACTGGAGTTTTACTTGTTAACTATTAATACTATATTGTTTTCACTTTTGTAAATGTTCTACTGGACAGATGATGTCACAGGGAAATGGTGTCGCTTCATTCCACTGGCTCTTCACGATCTTATTGACAGCTTTTATCTTGTGACGTAAATTCAGAGCAAGACAAGTCTAGAATATCACTGACACACCTCGAACACCTAAGCAAAATTGACACCAATATCCTTGAGTTTCTCATTACATAACAATATTCTCTATTGCTAAGCAAGTAGATTTAGTGACATCAAAAGAGAACAGTACCTATCACTTTTGTCTAGATTTGTTATGCCACCTGCTTGTACTTGGGGATGTTCAGTACTCTACTGAAAAATGAAGTGACGAAAGATCTGTAATGCTCATCCAGTATGCTAGGAGATCCACATTAATATTTGCCCTATTTAATGTTTCCAGTTCTTTGTAGGCACAGCCCACTCTCAGGTTTACAAATTCCAGTTTGCTGACTTTGCAGCAGAGCTCCTAAAGACCTGTCACTCATGCCCTGTCAACGACATTGTCTTCCCTTTGTAAGTGTTTTTTGTTTGTGTATGTTTTAATAGTCTTCATACCATCGCTTCAGTGCTCACTGCATACATAAATTATGACTGTTATTAATTATTACATTTGATCATTGACCCAGCTGGCTGTATAATTTTCATCACATTTGTATTATAAAGTTCATGCAGCTCATAAGAGAAATGTGCATATCCTGCCATGTTAGATATGATGTAGTCATGTAGAAGAGGGAAGAACCAGGACACTGCACTGTGACAGCTAACAATGACTGTGTCATAGATTTGATCTACGTTATGTAGTAGTATTTTATGTTATGTGCCTAGATGTATATGGGTATTATGATGAATGGTATGTATGAAAACATTTCCTGTAGGGTAAATAAAGGTTGATTTGATTTTTTTTTTTCTTTTAATTTATAATTTAGAACACAATGAAATTTGATGTTGTGTCAGAAATGTGGCTAGCTCAAAACAAAGACAATGATGCTAATCAAAACAATTTTTCCTACCACAGTGGTTTGTCTCAGCTCATTGTGACCTGTCAGGAAGGAGAGATCCGTGTCTGGAATATGAGCACCGGCAAGGAACTTCGTAGATTTGTTCTGGCTAACAAAACATGCAATGCCCTGGCTATCTCCCGTGATGGAAAGCTCATTGTTTCAGGTAGGCGGTTGTATGCCAGAAGGTGTAAGTTACTCAAGTGTAAGAAAAAGTGAAAAAAGTGTCTGTGTTCGCCGGGAGGTTGTATTAAAGCATTCTATTCACCCTTGATTAAAATGTGCCTTGGGGG
>JAWQUT010000025.1:3083755-3110712 GCA_033807755.1 Ellobium chinense | reverse complement strand
GGGGGGGGGGGTGTTTAGTTTTCATTTTCAGCACTCTGCCTTTCTCGTCTTTATATATTCCTTCAAGTAACACACAAGGGAAGCTTTTACATTTTTTTAAAATCATGCTGGAGTTATTGGAAAAGGTGCTTTAGTGGTGAAATTTCAGAGGTGGCATCCATGTCGTATAAATTTTTTTTTGTTTTGTTTGTGTCCCAATATTTTAGAGTGGAGAATACTTCTGCTTTGTCTTGGGCATCATTTGTTATAGACAGTGTTTCCTCCTGGCACATGGCTGCATTTAGCACAAAGACTTAAAACTATCCTGCAGAAATATTAGACTTGATTGAACAAAGTAATCTCTTCTGATTTAGATATAGTTTGAAAAACATAATGTATTGAAAACATTGTTGCAATAAAAGCTGTTGCACTGTGAATTCCATTTTAGGCTGGAATGATGGCAAGATGAGAATATTTGGGTTCCAGGCCAAAGATCTCTCTTTGGAGCTCAAGCATGTCATTATGGATGCCCACAATAAGGGAGTCACAGCTGTTGCCCTATCATCAAGAGGGGACGCCATTATCAGTGGAGGAGGTGATGGCATGGTAGGTCAAATATGCACTTAATCATTGCTTTTACAAATATATCCATAGAATGCAGTGTCACTTTAGTTTGGTTTTTTTTTTTAATATATTGCTTCAGGATTTCCAAATTTTTGTTCAGAATACTGCTAATTATACATAAAGGATAATTATAATTAACGTAGTATTCGTGTAGAACCATTGAGGGCTGCAGGTACTTGTTACTTTAATTTCTGCACATCCTCATAGAAGTAACATGGAAATTTCAAGTTATGAATCTGTAACCTTTCAAGACATTCAGCCTAATACGATCTTATCATGCCATGGATAGAGCCACATTTTGGTATGAACTTGGCATCCACATCATTACTTAGGAATCTCAGCAAACTTCCTACAACAGTCTTATTCATGCAAAGTTTGTATGTGAGAGATATAAGAAATTTGCTAAATCTTCAGCCAGGCTTTTTAGGTTGCAGTTATTCATTGTCTTGAAAATTCATTAATAATTTTCTGATTTCATCAGGTTCGGGTGTGGGACCTTGTGATGGGAATTGATCGCACCGGAAAGAAGGAAATGAGGGCTGAACTGCGACACAGCATGAAAGAGCACAAGAATTTTGTGTCCGAGATTGTGGTTCGGTCCAATGACAAGGAATGTGCCTCTGCTGGTGGTGATGGGACCACCATCATCTGGGACTTGACGTAAGTTAAATGTATGATTTTGACTGTTTGTTAAGTCACACTGATAGGGTTTCAGTGCTAAGTTAAGGAAACAATAACAAACAGATAAGTGAAACTAAGGCATACTGGCACAGGTCCTTTGTCACAGGCTTGTTCAGTATTTTTGCTGGCAGCATTTTAAAATAAAATATACCATCTATCCTTTCAGGGAGAAAATGAGTGGTTTTGATAACAACAGTATTTCTGGAAATGTGAATTCTTCATTGTTTACCATTCTTACATTCTTTATGTTGAAGCACCAGCTTAGTGCTGTGGGTGTCAATTTGAAGTGAAGATGCTTACATTAAAAACTGTTTAACTGAACACATCCTTTGACTCCCGGTTCGTTCCTTCTGCATCAGTAGCGGTGAAAGTGAACCTCTCTCAACATGAGCAGATAATCCTGGTTCCTTACATTTCAAATTAGCACAATCTCAAGTGTGACTCTCAAACAAGGTACATTTGAAGATATTTAAATACATCATGGATCATGAATTGTACTGCCATTGGTTATGAATAACAAGCCATTATCTGACCTTTAAGTTAAGGCCGGATGGGAGTTGATAGTGTGCAAGCTGATCTATTACAAGTGAGAGAGAGATAATCGTTTAATCTGATAAAGTGAATGGTAAGAGACCATTTCGTTTCTAACAAGCGTGCTTTTAGGGATTAAAGTTGGTCTTGTTATATCATCAGTTTGGTGTCAAATGTTTTCATAGTAAACATATTCCAGTGTATACTCCATTTATGTTTTTTTATTTTCTTGTAGGAAAGGAAGTCGGAAGAATGTGGTATTTGCCAACACACTCTTCAAGAGTGTCTGCTATGGTGAAGAAGAGCTTCAGATCATCACCTGTGGCACAGACCACAAGCTGGGCTATTGGGAAACATATGATGGTTCCATGATCAGAGAGCTGGAGGGTGCCAAAGCTGGAGCTATTAACTTTATGGACATCACAACTGACCAGCGGGCCTTTGTTACTGGAGGGGAGGAGAAACTCATTAAGGTACTGAAATAAGATTTTTTTTCTAATAAACTATAAACTTACTTGGGTACTCTGAGGGTGTTGTCTGCTGAAAGCATACCATAAATATAGAGAGGGCAAAAGAAAGATTTGCACCTCAGGTTCTGTACCTTCTTTCCAGGATTTAGTTTTTCACACTGAAAATGTTTTGCCCGACTCTCCCACATGATGGTGGAAAAGGCATCCTTTTTGTGTATTAAAGCTGCGTTCTTTGAAATGCTAAATGCATTGTTCCTGGTTGCTGGACCACAATACTTAAAAGAATTCCTGAAACATCTTAAATCCCAAATGTTTCCATATATTTGTATAGATCAACACATCCTTTTTGTGACTGTATTTGTGGGTATTTGTGACTGAGTGACTGGGGAAGGAAAATTCATGTGTGAACGGTTTCTGAACCTTCAGGGATTCAGATTCTAAGTTCATAAATTCAAGTTTGTGAGATTTTTGCATTTGTGAGGATATTTAACATAGGACATTAAAAAAACACAGAACCAGAACATTACAATAATTATACAGGAGTTTCGAGATTGTGACACCAGGTTGGAGTTGTGAGCTGTTACCGAATCGTTATTGAGCTGAATGAATTATTTATTTAACTTTCACAGGCACATGCCCGTCACTTTTTCATAGTTAGTAGTGCAAAGCCTGAAGGGAACATTTGCATTTCAGCTGTCATAATAACAAAGAAATAACTTAATTTTGTGAAGAAATGAAGTATCAAAATATCACATTTTACACTGAAAGAAGTTATGAGGGATTGACTGGATTCCAGGATCTATGAATTTTTATGAAATTCATGCAGATTGAAAAAAGTATAGTTGGATACAGAACAGGCCAAATGCATGACAAATCTGCTTTTCTTCCTCAGCTGTGGTTATACAGGGAAGGTGAAGTCACCCACGTGGGCAAAGGTCACAGTGCCAATGTTTTGAGGATTCGCATTGCACCAGACACCAAAAGCATAGTAAGCGTTAGTGAAGATGGAGCCATCTTGCAGTGGAAATTCCCCGCCATCTAGATTTTAGATTTAGTGGATGTTGACTTTCTTCATCAATACATCAATACATTCAACCAAGTCATCAGCTTTGCTATCATTTTCATGTACACAGCGCTCTGTTGGTCAGGTCTTTGATTTGATAAGATCATTATGTGCTTTGATACTAATGAAAATGTACAGACATTAAAGTTAAGATAGTGCAGACCCATTACTAAAGAAAACCAAAGGAGCTAAACAATAAAAAAGCCATCTGAGCTCATGTGTATTTCAATTCTAATAAAATGAATGACCCCCAGTATGGAAGTCTAGCTTTTGAGCTGTGTTACAATTATTGTATCGAAGCTTTGCCAGTGCTAATGGTGAATTACTGTAACAGCAGAACAGCTCTTTCAATGCTATAGGGTTATTATAATGTGCCACTTTTCAAAGAACTAATTATGTGATATAACACTTTTTATTTATCACTGAGGATATAGCCTGTGTTATTATGAAACCTCATGAGGTAATCATTACTTTGCTTATATTTGTATGTCAATCACAAACAAATGCTGCAGTAATATTTTGTTCTCCCATCCGTATTACCTACTCTTTATCTGTGTATGAGCAGTAAAGACTGCCTACATATGCCTTTTCAACAGATTTCAGAACATGGATCTCTACTCATATCCCATACGATGCTATTGTGAAAGTGTGACTAAGTTTTTGTAAACCTTTTGTTTTATGTATTTAAATGTTCTTAAGTGCCCTGCAAAATTTTTGTATGAAGTATTTCATGAAAAAGAGGCCTTTATGTAACTTTTGTATGTTCAGTAACCATAAGTTTGTGTTGCTGTCTTTTACATCTAGGAGATTCTTGATTGTGTGAAGTATGTATGTAAGTTGGAATGTGTGTATTAACAGTGGGTAATGCCATTTTTGTAGATGGTGAATGTTGTACAGCCACCATTATATGTTATATACTGCATAGTGCATAATGACCGGAGCTGTATGGAATGTTAAAAGGTTTCCACTTTTAATTTTGGTGTACATTTTCTTTGGCGCCTCAAAGTATTAAATTTATCTTGTCAAAAACTTACATGGAAGTCAAGAGTAAGTTTATTTTCAACTTTACTTTTTTAGAAATGGGTTACTTACGACTTGAATGAAATAATCTGTAGAGACTTTTTTAAAAGACAATAAAATATACTGCTTGATCAAAGCATTTTGTTGGTAATCTCATCTGTGACTGATATGTGATTGTGATAAATATGTACTTCTCTTTGTGTGTATGTATATTAATTTATTAATGGTAAGCTCCACATGCTGACATGGTAACAGCATTTTTTTCTCTTACATTCACATACAAAACATGTGGTACACAAATAAAAAACTGCATAGAAATTGAATGTTTTAATAAATGGAAACCATGAGAAATGTTATCATTCATATTTCAATTCTTTTGTCACACATACATAGCTTAATGAAGAATGCATCCTTATATCAAGAACAATTACAGCACATCACAGAATTGGAGACTGGAGGCAAAGGAATAATTTACAAGCTGAACACCAGTTCTGATTCAGACATCTTCCATTCATGGTCAAACCACATTCAATGAACAATGAATGCCACTGTATGAAATGGAATTCTGGGAAGCTGAACTGAACAGGACCTATTAAGCATATTCATATTCAGAGGTGCTTTATAAAAATAATTTTTCAGACTCACACTCTTTCATGCTGGTATTAATTTGATTAAAGTGCTCAGTATCTACGTATTCCGAAACTTGCAAATTTTGCCTTGATCACTTGCCTACATCTCTGATAAGCTACCGTCTCAAGCAGTAACAGCAACATAATTACTAACTCAAACCCACAATTATCAGCACCACACCATTCATCTGGAGTTCAGTCCTTGCGATATTGCATAGTTATTTTGTGCTTAGTAAGTGAATGAGAAAAAATGTTCAAAAAGGATTTCAGCTACCACACTCAAATATGCTTATTATGAAAATGATCTGTACAAAACTAGTGCTATTCCAAAACATTTTTTAAGTCCAAAAGTAATAGCTGGATTAGATCTGTCTGACAAATACAGTATTACCAAATATGTGTAAAGTTTTGGGCCATCCCATGAATTTCACAATAGGCATATACAAGTGTACATATTACATGTAAGTGGTCTGAGCTTGAATGCTGGTACCTGATAGAAAATTTAGTTATAACTTTAGATTCTTTCTGATGGCAATTTTTTTTTTCTTTGACAAAGTACTGTCAGCTCCATTGTCTTCCACTGCATACATCACACCAATCTAAATCATCTATACTGCATCACAGATATTCATGGCATCCTGAGTCTTAACCTTAAACATAAATCTAAAAAAAAATGCAAACAGTATTAATTTACTGACTGCACACCACATATATATCCATTCATTTCCTTCCCTTTCATTACCCTATTCAGACGTGAAATATGTACATAGTTGTGTCTCCTTAATCTGAATCTTTTGGTTCCCACATATTCGTTCAGATTATCTAATATTTCAGATAGTTGTGTTAGGCCATTTGCAAAGTAGGACAATAAAAAATGTAAAAACTAGGTGCCAAGTATTTATATGCAGGCTGGGCACTTCAGAAATAGCATCTGGACAAAATCTTTGATGGGTTATGCTGTAGTCAAAGAATGAATGAGCAAACTAACAAAAAAAACAAGTGAGCGAGTGAGCAAATAAATGAGTGAATAGAAGGCACTAAGCAAAGCAGAAAACAAAAGGTAGGGGAAAGTCAAATCTATCCACTTTTAGTTGCAAAATGATGCTTTGATTATCTTTAAAATTTCCTTATATTCCAACTGCTTATGAATGTAACTTGTCATGTAACTAAGACCATTTATTTGTTTGATGTCCCATTGAAAGTCAACATGAAGATTAAAAGTAACCATTAAGCAACCTTGCCATAAAGTAAGGAAGACCAGTTGCTGTTGGCCCATTATATCAGACCAATAAAATTGTGAATGGCTGATAGACGACATGCTCTCGTAATGAAACAAAGGTTCCCTCAATTTTTGTTTGGATTATCAAAGTGTAACACTACATTATTATATGTACAATGCCATTTCCAATTTTCATGTTCAGATTTGGAAGTACAAATTTCCAGATTATTGACGTATTTATATAAATAATAAACGTGTTCCCAAATGAAGTTAGTGGTTAAGCAAGGTTTCCTAGGGTATGGATTAATGAGACACAACTGTACTTACTATAGGCTAGGCAGCACAGCCATGATCATTCTCAAATGTACATATTGTCTGTGTTGATGTATGACACTGTATTCAATATGACTCAAGTAGAACTATATTGTCAACACAAACAATATGTATCTAAAGAGTAGAAGGACATACACTGGAACTTCAATAACAAGTACCTCAATAATATTGTTTACCTTGTTTTTAATTATGAATTTACATGCCTGGATTCATTATTATTTTATCATTGGATCTTGACAGTAAGACCTTGACACTGCCAAGAGAGTATTTATTATTAAGGTTTGACTGTATTTTGCACATAAGTACTGATTTTGTGTTTCACCTACAATGTGGTCATACATGCCGCATGTTTCATTCTAAATTGTCCTTTAAGGGCAAGTGTGGCACCCTGTAGGGGTAAAATTGGGTAAAACTGTGTAAAATGAGTTAAGGGCAGTTTCTTGAACAGCGACATGTCCTTTATCAATTTCTGAAGTTGTTTTCATGATGCCTGTCTCAAAAAGTTTATTTTGATGCAAAAGAAAATGGTCACCCTGTCTCAAATGCACCGAAAAATGACAAAATTCCATGAAAAAACTAACTCCTGAAAGGCTTGTCTAACCTGCCACCCCTTTAGATAATAGGCATGACCCATACCAGTGGAAAATTTGGCTTTGGAAGAGCTTGAGGAGACCGAGGGAGGTCCATCATATGGTCCTGGGATTGCCTAAGTAAGTAAAAATATGTGAATTTCTGTCGGTAATCTTTATCGTCAATTATCTCAAAATCACAATTTTCGGCACTCTATCCCTTCGATCTAACTTTTTCTGGTCCAATTTACATAAAATTTTGCATAACAACTCTCCATGCCCCTGTTTTGAGATTATCACAGACCTTTTTCGATATCTTGTGGTTTTTTTTATCTTTTATGAATTATTAAAGTTGAAAATTCATGTTTCTTCATGACATTTTAAAAAAAAAAATTTTTTCAAAATCTATCCAAGAAATAAAAAAAAGCCCGTGAGATTCTATTTTAAATAACATGATCTTTCAGATGAAAAAAAAAACACCAGCATCCTACCATCTGTTGTTCTCCAGATCAAAGGGCTCAAAGTTATCCATATTTTCCAATATGACGGCAAAACAATTGGCGTGTCCATAGCAACGGAAGGAGGAGATTGCCAGACACCCCCGCTTATCATCCTTCCTGGTCCTATCTGACCCATTTTTCATCCCAAACGACGAAGTTCCCTTTATTAATGAAAAATGACCTAGTTCTGCCACACTTGCCCATAAGCCATGCTGTATATTATGTGTATGCACCACCATGGTAAACCATGTAAACACAATCAACAGGACTCATCATGACTCACTATTCTGAGCAGTGACAATCAAGACACTTTCATGGCAAAAATAATAAATACACTAATAACAAAAAACATCAACATCAGCAACACATATAAGATCCACGAATGAAATGAAGGTAACATATCGACAATTACCCAAGTCAGGACTAGCAATAATATAAAACCAAGGACTTGCAGCATATTCTTGAGTGAAAAATACGCCTCTTTTTCAATGATGCCAATGTTTTCAGTCCAAACACTTGCTATTATTAAGAAAACTTCACTCTATCCCACTAACATTGATGAAGTGATGCAATACTCCTGAAAATGCCTTAGGGAATAAGTCAGTTACTGGAGTGTTGCAGTAAGCCATCAACCTGCACAGCATTCTTAATGCCATTCTCGATAAAAATATCTTTTTGAAAAGACAGCATCTTACAGTCTTATCCTTTCTTAAAGAGTATAGGATTCCATGATAAGATGTAGTGACATCGAGATGAATGGATTCACTGGGTACCTTTAAACCCAAACTTTTTCATCAATTAAGTGCTGATAATGTGAAAACTGTCATGCTGTATGTTCTAGAGTGGGCCTCTGTGACCTGATGCCAGTTACAGTAATAATCTTCCAAGGAAGTCACAATCTGGCTTTCAAGATAGGAAATCTTGACATCTGGTCTTTTCATATATGGATAAAAAAAACTAAGAGATTCCATGTGCATATTGTGCATGTTCTGAATCCCTTGATGGTATTAAAATTGAAGAGGAAGAATAGTAGGTATAGGGTCCACTGTCCGCCCATAATTGATGGGAAAATTCTACCCAATGATTTAGTCAAGTCTTACAATTAGAAATATATATGCAATATAGCAGTAATTGTGCTGATGTGCTGTGAAACCCTAACTCAAACAAACACGCAAACAAACCCCAGCTTTTGGCTTTGCGCAGCCAGATTCTCCTATATAGCTATTGCCCAAAATTTTTCTTCAGGCCACAACATATGACTTTCCACTAAATTTGGTGGGTTTAAATTATTAAGTTTGGTATAGGTCATCATGATCTTCCACCACCCAACAGTCCAACTCATGACCAAAAATACAGATATATATATAACCCCAGTATTCCCCAGCCAGCATTAAACACAATCCTCTTCCCCCATCAACCCCATGAAAATAAGTTCATTCCACGTTCATATCCCTAACAAAGTGCTGAGTGCCCTGATAAATATAAATGTAAGAATTTGTAAGCAAATATTTGAGCAGGTCATGAGACATCCATGATGACAACCAAACACATTTTTGGAACAATAGAGATGATTTAACTCTGCATCACTGTTATCCCCAAGCCTGTGTCCGACAATAATGAAGAACTAACTTGCCATCGCTGCCGAAGCACTGGAAAAAGATGTACAATATGTGACTTGGCATTATCAGCTTCTGTTTTTAAAGTCTTGCACAATATGTAAAAACGACAGGATCCAAACCAAGAATTCACAATTATCTATACCAAGACCCTCAATAACATAAGTCAAGTAAAAATAATGAGGTGAGTACTGGCTCGACTGCATTTTGGCAAAATTTTGTTGTGGAAAAAAAACAGACAGCGTCCAAATGTAAGAGTATATATATGTACTTGTACTTTGTTCATAATATACTCCAGGAAAAGTATTTTGTGATAATTAATAATACTTAAAATATTCATGGTACTCAGTTCCCAACCTTTACGTATTGAAAGTACTGTATTGATTCTGTTTAGATTCTGATATTTAAGTAATGTTGGCATTTTGATAATTCCGATAACATTGTGATACTTCTGAAAATTTCAGCTTAATTTTTTTCCCAAGTGGCACAGATGCAATTGTATCAGTAGTTATGAAGCACAGATGCACCTAACATATGGATAAATTCCATACTCATATTTGTTAGTTAAAAACTTACATCAAAAATAGATCCTATATCTGTGTCAGGAGCTGGTGCAAAGGACTGGTTGACATATAGAAACTGAGGAAAATGAACAGTTACTTCAGTAAAGAAAGCATTACCTTAAGACAACTGTTAAATTAAGAAAAACAGGTGGGAATGAAGTATAAGATAAGGGCAAGTCAGATACATAGAGAAGTAAATAAGTTAGAGTCAGTTGGGTCAGGAAAGAGTCCACTCTGTTATCCTAAAGCAAATGAATTGGCTCAGACATGTCAACAATGAAAAGTGTTGCCTGACATTTGATTCCACAAGCATCTGTTTCTGCCAGACTGAATCAAATTTCATTGGACTAATAACACAAGACAGTTTGACATCAACAAAGTTTAGACGTTAACCTATTGGATATTATGGTGCTTTTCAGTTTCTGCTGGATCAGGCCAGTTTTCATCTGTCAGGACTGGTGATCTGGCATCTTTAGACATCTCTGTTGCCTAATTTCACTGAAATTTTCTTACCAGACCATCTCTTCAGAATTGACATATACAAATGTTTATATATGTCTACTTGCTAAAGGCAGATCAGAGAATTTGCATCCTTTCTAATTGCAGAGGACACAGGTCATTACAATGTATGATTGTCTGGCATTTCTAAATTTCTGCGCATTCCTGCCAAAATTTATAATGAAAGTGCCTCTTGTCTTTATGAAAGAAAATCTCAAACATGAGGAAAGCTTATGAAAAGTTCTGAGTATGAGCAATTGATGCCAAGGGGGCATTTCATAAAAGTTATACTCGTTTATCTTGAACCTGGAAAGTGCTCATAAAATATTTTTGTCAATTTACCTTTAAAAATCGGCACTGACAATGTCAGATACGTCTGTAGCATTACTGGATGAATTCAAGATATAGTTATCTGTTTGCACATACACTAGAATTCACTCAGTTATTTTCTATTAAGCATATTTTGAATTATCCATGATGAGGAAAAATAACAGTGGCCCACTCAGTCTAGTTCATAGCAGGGCAAAAAAGATCATGCGTCTCAGATGATCACACTGCAATTATAAGCCTTTGCCCAGCCTTGAATTGAGTAAATTAGGGATGAGGGTCACATGAGAGAGACTCTAGTTTAATTTTTTTTTAAAAAAAAAGGGCATGTTATGATGCTTCATATTCATTCTGTGTTTCTGATTAACATTTGTCAGTTTTTGTTATGGGTACAAAATATCCATAACCAAATGTTGGGACTTCGGGGCATTTTGTAATATTGCTAGTTTCATAATAAGCTTTGCTGTATTAAACATGTTCAAGTATGTGTTGACAAATAGATGGAGTGCATGCAATTTCCTCCTTTAAATGCATGATCCTGAAATCTCTTTATTGTAATTTCAAAGGCTTAGGTAGCATCACAATAAAGAATAAAAAGTTAAACAGCAATACATTTCAATGGCATACATACCAGGGATTCTGAAGGTTCACTTTTGATGTATTTTTTTATAAAACTTGCAACTCCACAAATCTTCTTGCTCCGCTCCACTGTCCATTTCTTTTTCTTCATGATTGGTGCATCCCCTGCTGGTTTTAATAAGATGTCCACTGGATACACAAACAGGAAAGAAAGGAATTATTACTGCATGACCAATTATCCATTATAAGAAAAAGATTACCACTGCTGTGCAATGAATTTGTAAGAACAGTCAGGCAAGGATATGAAAATGTACGAGAAGTGAACACCCAGAAAGCTATACAAAAGAACTTTCAGGAATGTGGCTCACCATCAACAACAACAAATAACAAACAACAGATTTGCCTGATGCCTCTGTCTACTGGCTGGAACATATTTCATTCATTCAGAAAATCTGATTTCTATGCTTCTCTCAACATCTTAAAGGTTGTCTTTTACATGACATAGGTGAACGAGCTGATAGCCTGATACTAGACTAGTGATACTGTACTGACAACTGTTTTTTTTTGGGGGGCCATCAGAATATTTAGAAAAGAATGGTTGGTGGCACAAACAAAACAAAGTGTTGTTGTTTGCGGTGTTGATAGCATGAAGCTTATTCAGAATCCTTCCCTAAATCTAGATCCAATTCAGACTAATACATCGATGAATACATGTAGATCTAGTCTAAGTATGTAACCTAGTAAAGTCATATGGGCAATCTCTAACGACAGCACCGATGATACAGTTCATTTAGTCGTAGATAAGTCGTGGAATCGGTGCTGTCGTTAGAGAAGGCCGTAATTTGCCGTAATATGTAAGAAGGAAGTTACATGAATGGGGCATTAATTCATTAATGCTCACCTTTTGAATTGGACTTTTGCTTAACATCGGACGACTCAGATGAAGCGACTGTTTGAGGACTTTCGGAATTCGATGTAGATTTCAGATCTGACTCTCCAGGCTCAGCTGAGGACGTGGTAGGTGGTGAGTTCGTACCATCATCGACGATTTTTTCTTCGTTTTCCGACATGTTTGTTTACGCCTTTGGTACTTCCGGAACATAGAGTAGTTTCCCTCTAATAAATCAAGGGACGCAAGGCATGATTTCGCGGTCCCCGAGCCCGTTGGACAGGAAAGAGGTGGGGGTAACCTCCACAGGCTCCACCCCCTTTCCTTCATAACATTCCAATTTTCGTGGCTTAAAAAAAGAAAAAGAGCATTTTATAAGAAAGAAACAGAACTTGCAAAAACAGTACATGAAGTTGCTTTTACCCATATTCCACGTCACAAATGGGAACACTTTTTTTCCTTTGTCCATAATTTGGTGTATCATGAGATGAGAGCCCCACATGAAGACTTTGTGCAGGGCACCGGGTATCATTAGACATTAGAAGATGGGACAAGCAGTGTTCAATATATATATTTTAAAGAAATAGCTTAAAAGTTAAAAAAAAAAACAACATTAAACTAGACCCAAAATATTCATCTGACCCCTACAAGTACAACCTCTAATCACTCCTCTCCTGCTCCTTCCCCCACCCACAAACATTTTATCCACCACTGGGATACCTGATAGCATGAGACCCCGGGCCATAGACCGTGCCTAAATCTGCCAATAAATAGATTCCCAGGTTCCTGATTTTTTTTAAATCTTCAGTAGAATTACCAGAACAAAAAAATATCTCTTTTCTCCAGCCCACAGGTGAGAACTGTCCAACTCTGAGGCTCCACCAGCGTTGTCTGGTAAACATACTATTATCATTGTCTGATTTATGTAATGTTCTAGTGTGTGTGAACTTAACTGAAATATACACACAGATCTAAACACTCTCATTACACTTCCAACATTATTATTTTTTTCTTTTAAAAATCCAGATCTGTATAGGAGTTGTCTGGGGAGCCAAACTTTGCCTGGCCATTCAGCCCCATATTATTTTGTTATGAAATTTTCTGGCCCACAACTTAAATAGCACTAAGAATCATCCTCAGATTGGTTATATTTATTGCTTTATTTCTAATAAGCCACAGTGAAGAAGATATGAAATGAAAAGAAAATATAAGAACAATAATATAGAATAGTCTCCGAGCGTACGTTTATTTGATCATTAGCAAAATATATCAATCCTGCAACAAGACATGCATAAATATATGATGAAATCTGTCTTATCCTTGTTGATGAATAATGATGTCTTCTGTAAAAATGAGGCTTGAAATTCCGATAATGTCTGAAGAGCCAACTAAAAATTAATAATGAAATGACACCAATATTTGCAATTGAAAGGAGAACATCTCAGCACAGATAATAGTACAGTCAACTCTTCAGAAGCATGGAAAAAGTTGTGATTAAAAGTAGCTGCGATTAGCCAATGACTTTTATATATTATTGTAATTAAGCGGCTTTGACTGTATATATAAGGATTTGTGTGATTAAATTAGGGCATTTCCATGGAGAGAGGTCCTCCACACCAAATCTTAAAACTGAAAGTAACTAACAATTGAGGCCAATTATAATTACCTTCCAACATCTCTAGTTTTAGGAGCCATTCTTGTTTTTTCCTTATTTAAAAGAAAATTGCATTGTCCTACATACCAGGTTAAATCATATGATACCCTGTTTTTCCAATAAAATAGTATTTCAAGTGTCTGTCAACATGATATTATGCCTCTGCCTGTCCCAGACAACCTACAGGGTTACATCATGCAAAGCCTGAATTATTACACTCACTGCGCGCGTGGCGGCCATAAGCTTACATCAAAAACGTTCAACCGGCACAGCCAAGCTGTTTAGCCATGGTAGCCAGTGCTCTGCAGACAAGTGACAACAGGTCTGTAAGAATCTTTTAATTCCACTGTAAATGACAGCTGTGTCAAACAAAATCATGCTGAGGCAATAAAACTGCAGAATACTTCACCTGGCTTACACGGTCAAACTTTACTTTTGAATTTGGATGACCAAAGCTGTAAATGAGCCGAATAATACATTGTCAGATATAGGTGTCTGTAGTTGCTGGAACTTCAGTGATGTCATCATTATTGCCACAAGCCGCTGCTGTTTGGGGAACAGGAATATCTCTAGACAAAGGGGCTATTTTTATTATGTCATATTACACATGCCTGCAGTAAGAAAACGAAGCTGTTCCATCGCCAGATTGTCTTGGTATGCACCACAGATAATTTTCAGAGGAAAAAAATACTGGAAAACAGAAATTTATTTTTGACACGTGTGTCCAGTATCCACGTTTAAACTTGTAAACCCTTAAGTCATTTGACAAAGTATGTGAGTTAAGAAATGTTACTGTTCTCCCCTTTTTGCAAAAAACCAGGTGACCATATTCAAGGCTTATCAATTTTATGCTTTAAATGATTATAAAGCTGTTTTCCTTTATTTTGAAGACTGTTCATATTTGCGAGAAACATCTCCACAGTCACTTGCCGAACTTCATCACCAGTCAGAGTGATCAAGTTCTCATTTGGTGTTAGAAAAATCTGTCAGACATGTCAATCACTGTTCCTCATTCCACCAATCAGCTTTGTAATTATCAAGTTCTGTGTCTGTTGATAGTGTTTTTGAGCCTTTCATTTATGTAATATGTAATGCAGATGGGTCAAATATTTTTTGATATGGAACGAAAAATGGTTTATTGAAAAAGTCCCTGTGGCATCATACCATAATGGTCAAAGATTTGACCATCTAAACATATTTTTACATGAAATTTACTTTTGTCATCTCCTAAACCTTAAGTTCTATTTCGTATATGAGAAGTTTTAACATCTTGGTATTAAATATGACTATGACTGCAAACCTCTGAAGAATCACATTTGTTCAGCTTTCTTCAAACACTGCTTATTCTGAGAACTACGACAACAAAGCTCAAACAACACATGAGGTACATGCTCAAATGGAAACCCTGATGTACAAATAATCACATACATTTTGTTGGAAATAAAATCATATGTTGTTGCACCTGGAAAGTTTATTTAAGAGTGTCATTTTACCTCAGGCCAAAGACTGCATTAGATCACTGCTGCTCTGAGGTTTTCATAAATACATGTAAAGTAATGATATATATATAGAAAACAGAACAAACTAATTGTATAAGATGTGCATCACGCATGTTCTGTAATATAGGTTTCTCATTGAGAGACTAAATTAAACAACTGATTATGGGTCTTAATATGTACAATAACTTTAATAGATAAAAAGCAGAGCTGTGAGAACACAATGTATGATCAATATCAATCAATATTCTCAAATGTTCTATTACATACCCGCAATCTCATTTTCTGCATCATAAATGCAGTTAGCAGTTACTCAGAAAAACCTCGTAACAGTCAACTGATAGGCAAGCATGTTCTAGATGTGAATTTTCATAGAAAGGCTAAACATTGTGATTACCACTAACTTCACTGCTCATCATGGCTATGTTCCAAAGTCTGCCTAAATGGGAGTGGAAGCTAATAATTATATTAAAATTTTGTTATCCTCACTTCTGCTGCTACAGAAGTCTCCTGTATGCAACAATATCCCATTTTGGCATTGGCATTCCTGTGCACATGAGATAAATTTTCATTAAGTAATACTGTTTAGTGAATGTCTATCTGTTCAGAACATGCGGGCAGAAAATCCACAGAAGGTTTTTGTCTGCAGACACTTGTTTACTGTAAAATATTGTACAAAAAAACAATTGTGTCTCCATGTCACTAACAGAATCAGTGCATCATTACAATGTGACCTAGCTAAAGCTAATTAGGGGGTAGAGCAATCATCATATGACCCTCATCAACTCTCCCTCAATACACAACTACTGAACTTCCAAGTGATTGAACACTCATCCAAACAGCAGTAAGTACAGTGACTGACAATAAATAGGCAAAGTTTCAGTATGATCATCTTATGAAAGCAATAGAAAAAGGAATTGCTGTACAGTATCAACGTTTGCTAACAAGACAGATGACAAACATCAGAAAAAAACAAAACTGATCAACATATAACTTACATACAAGCAGCTGCTGCACTATACCAGTCTGCTGCTCTTTCTCACTCTTCAACAAACAATTTCAGTCTTCACTTTTTACTCTTTAAATGCATCCAATGAGTACACTCGAACATGTTTATTTTGTATTATACAAAATGCTCTTATATTCTTTCATATCAAGCATACTATTTCACAATATCCATAGGTCTGATCTGTTCCAACAATTGTGAACCCTTGATAATAAGCACCTAATTAGTATTTTTGTACCTCATCATTAAGAAAAATTTTACATACATGGATTCACAACTGCTCTATTATCTGGACCTTGACAATTAAGTATACCTAAAAAATGAGCATACTTTTACCAGGCACATAGCAGTACTTATTATTAAGGTCTGATTATATTACTTTTGGACCTGTCAAATGCTTTTGAATAGCACTTGTGCTAGTTTTATAAAAAAAAAAAAAAGGCCTCTCTAAGCATATTTGGGAGTATGCTCATATTTTTGAGCATCATCTATGAAAACCCATTCACTGCACAAACTCATATTCACAGCCACACTTGTACATTGTACAATAACAGAGGTCAGCACAGATCAGGTCATTCATTAGTTCATAACAGTAACTATCACAAACTATTGTCATGAAAAGCAGGTCATGATGCTGGGACAGCTGTTTTCCTCTCCCTCCGTGCTTCAGCTGGTTGTTTTGGTTCTGTTGAGGAAAAAAAAGGTACATGATGTCTTGCAGTAAACATCATTTTTAAAAAGTCATGTGTACACATATAACGCAGTTTAACAAATATATGTATATTCTAAGAATTTAGTATCAAATGAGTTCAGTAAACATCACATGATTCAGACATCTAGCCTTTTGAAACTAAAATAAAGAATTATGTGTTTTGAATTGACGGGTAAATTTTACTGCAGAGTTAACAGGGTCACCTTTCAGCTGTGCAAGAGTGTTTTTTTTTGTAATAAGCGAAGATGATGCATATAGACTTAAAAAGTCATCTCTTGTACCTTCACTCTCACAGCGCGAGGCTGCTCAGGTCCAGCCTCCTACTGCGTGGCCATTGTATGGATAATGACTGTTACATGTGTTGTCAGCCAGCCTGTCAGGTGATACTGGTGCAAAATTCTACTGATGTGCTCAGAGCTCAGCAAGGCGATGCATACTCTATTGCCGCATTCAAGTGAAGTGAGCGGATGATAGAATAAAGTCTATCATTGCATCACGAGGGTTAAAATTGTCTGTATGATGATCATTACTCTCCATCAAGCATTATCAACTTTATATGAAACAATGAACAGCACAAGGGTCAAAGCAAACTTAATTGTAAACAAAAGTCAGACTCTGAGGTGTTGTAGGATGGACAGCCTGACATGCTCTATTGATGTAGCAGTTACAGACCATTCTTCTTAAAGGTGTGGTTAGAAATGTCATTTCTGGTGACAAACTACTGTCCTTTAATGCCCATAATGTTATTTTCCATTCAGAGTAAATTTGTTTTGCAAGGCATCAGTGCCTTGATTCCAGTCTCTTTCATTATTGTGGTCCTCATTATTTTCATGCATAAACTTTAATACAACCGAAAATCTGCGGATACTGGCTTTTTCCTTTCTCTTCCTGTCTCCATACCTCCAATAGCATCCTTTGGCACATCAGGCAATGTCACATTTTCATCCTGCGCACCCTCAGTTTGCTGGAAAGAGAAATAAAAGAAAATATGGTAATGTTTCTGAAATAAATTCATCCTGGGTGAATTGCATCTGCACAAGACCCTTGACTAAATTAAAGCAAGGTAAAATAACCTCAAGTAAGACAGTTGGTATGGTCACAATCTCAGTGAGCACAATTCACTACTTTTCTAGGAAGATTTCTATTTGGCTATTATATGCACTGCTATTAGTGCAGAGTACGAGAGTTTTGTTTTTTGAATGGGCAGTCTCACTGTAGTCACTCACTATTCCACTAGGAAAACAGGGGTAAAGAAACTTATAAGGATAACCTTTATAATTTGATCCAGTTCCGCCAGAACATCACTTTCATCCTCAGCAGTCAAACCGCCAGACAAAAGTTCATCAATTTCCTGAAACAAAGAAATTTAAGTACACCTATAAAAAGCACTGAAGTAAAAGTAAACATGTAATGCATATTTTGAGGCTTAATGTTATATTTAGTCATATTAAAGCCCTAAAAAAGACCCCTTTGCTTTTAAAGTCATTACCCATGCTTATCACTGGTTGGTCCAGTGACATGAGTACAATTAGCATGAAGGCTAAATTGTCGCATAATTCTAAGATTCAAAATAGCAACATAGCCAAATGAAACAAGTAAGATGCTGTCATTAAGCTTGGCTCCAAACTATATAAACAGAAGAAACATGTTCCTCAGTACCTGTGTTTCGACAGCTTATTTAAGTGTTTAGAATTCTGAGGCCTTTGTCACTTATTGTGGGTCTTCTTGTGTAGGGTGTGAAGGCCATGTTGTGAATTCAGCGATCTGTTTTGTCCTACACCGACTTTTTTTTTTTTAAATTTGAACTCAGGAAGTTAGCTAAAAGTCAGATTGCAGTGTCCATACCATTGCAACCAATGTAAGTTTGAGATCAATCCAATCTAAACCTGATAACCCTGTGAACACAGTAATGGGCAACATTATAAAGAATATTTCAGAGTTGTCGCATTTATTGGTGTAAGAAAGAGGCACAAATTATTTTTAAGCCTCAGCTTCCAGCTGAATCAGTTGTGGAACCCAACAAGATTACTGAAGAGTTAGTGGACTGAGATAGGATGCAAAATTGCAAAGCAGTGACTGGTGAAATCTTTTAATCATGACAGCCGGAGCAGTAGAATGATTAAACATTAATTTGTTGCGATAAACCTGAACAGGTCAGCCTCAGGACTGACTGGTTAAGGTTAATTGCAGCAAATGCACCCAACTTTCATGAAATGAAATGCTGTTATTATTTACACTGATAGCAAGACTGAAACAGTTAACCAAGATAATGAAATGACTAGTATGACCACTCAACAAGTTGAAAGGGCGCATCTGTGCCTGTTGTTCTCGATTTTTCAATGAAGTACTCCAACCATCAATGAATTAGGAATTCACTATAAGTTTTAAAACAAGCAAAGGAACTAAATTCACTACTTGATAACTTCCATTAAACTAGAAATTAACTATTAATTTCAAAGCTGACAATTACATTCACCACAGCATGTAATCCAGGATAATTTGAAAAGGCAACATATATTGTATACCAATGCTTCTATCAAAGGTAATGGCTGTTGCTCCAGGGAAAAGACAACAGATTTTGGACATCAGTCAAACTTACCCTCTGCTTTTCAATGCCTTCTTGTGTTTCATCCATGATTCTTTCAACATCTTCAAGAGATAAAATCTGTAAAGATATCAGATGAGGTATTGTCATTCATATCTCTGTCAATTTTGGTGGAGAAAGTGGGTGTGGGGGAGGGGTAGAGAAACACAGAGAGGGAGGAAGGAAGTCAAAGAGTCTATTCATAATCTGCAAACTTGCACCTTGAGTTAAATCCATCTATTTCAATCTCAGGTAATTAGACTTTCTCTTTATTCTGTCCCTGCGGAAAATTGCAAAACTAGCATGCAAAGAGTGGCAAAATTTACACCAAAATTTCCAAATATTCCTAAAATTTGCATTACAACACACAGAAATTTGCAGGCTCAAGATAATGTCAAACAAATGGATTCTATAAAAAATACATACACTAAACCATTAAAATAACAAACAAAAAAAGATCTAGTCTCGACTTTATAACACATTTACAAAGATTATCTCTGTCTGCAAAATAGCGATAGACTTAAATGAGAAATGTCCTGATTATTTCTTTGTAGCCATAAGAAAGATTTCCAAAATGAGGCTTTCAAATTATTATATGTGTACCAAAAACAAAAAAAGCTTCGAAAGTTTTGTGGAGACTCAAACCAGCATTTTCATTCACATGTCAATGAATCTGTGTTATTGCTACTCTAAGTACAGGTACTTTTGGGTACAATTACTATTATTTGTTTAGAATTGAAAAGGTTGCCATTTGGGTAAATGCATCTGGAGTGTTATTCCTTGTCTCTCACGCCCACCCCTGCCGCACATCTATCTCTGCCTCTTCTTGTAGTTCTCAGCCCTGCATGACCCATGGCCACTGAACCCACTCTTACACATGATGTGTATTCATATGTCATTGCCGTCAGTCAATGTCCATGTTCGATTCTGCTCTATCCAGGCACAAGTTTCCCACTTATAGCTGTCAGCATCTGACCCTAATTCTCCAAGTAAATCTGAGTCCTCATGATTAGTATCACAATCACCAAGGCCTGACGTGACAAAAATTTGCCCCAGCGGTGGAATCCCACTCAGTTTTGTTTACATCTCAAATGTTTGATGGAGTAATGTCCCTTGCATGGCAACTACCGGCTTTGTTAGCTTCATAACTTTGTTATATCACCACGTCGCAGTTTTTGGTACTGTACCATTGCCGTCTTGGTTTATGACCGATGCAACATTACAGAAACAGAATATAGATATACATGCTGTATTCCTGTTAACGTAATATTGCGACCATAGCAGAAAAAGTTCGTTGCTCTGCCAAAATCAGCAAAATTTGTGCCAATTTTGTGGAAATTGTCTAAATTTGCAAAAATTCGCAAAATTATGGTAAAGCCTAAAAATTGCGCAAATTTGCAACCGCGATTTCTGGGGGGATCAGTTTATTTGACAGAAAATGAATATTTTTTTTCCTTCTTTGCAAGTAATGAAGGTGTTCTCATTATTTAAGGCTGCCATCATGGGAATGGTTAGTGGAAACTGAAAATCTGATTGCCTTTGTTGCCCCCCTCCGCACCCTCTCCTTGTGCTAAATCACATTAAATGGTGTGTGAAGCAAACAAGTTTGTGTCTGAGTGAGTAGAGAGTAGCAATGAGGCATAGTGTGCTAAGTCGGGCTATGTGCATTATATTACACCATGAAAAATAAAGCAAGGAATGGAAGTGATTGGCAGGCAAACAAACAATTGATCATTACATACTCAATGACATGGCATGTGTATCGATTCTTGTACTGCATCATATACATTCGCACCAGTCAACATGTGCCACTGTATAGAAGCCAGTGGTACCGATGCCGGTGCCTGCACACTGCTGTTCTTTTTTCGTCAGTTATTACTATAGTCACTACATGACTCATTCGCTTCAGCATTATCAACTCATAATTGTTGGTGTGCTCCATGGGCAATGATGACTTCTTTGAAAACATACAAGATGTGTTCTATTGGTTCAGTCAGAGATTAACATGTCTTAAGAGGTCAACATCTTAGAGCGAAAAGAAATAAACAGCCCAGCTCAAGGCTAAAACTTCACCCATCACAGGAATGCGGTTACTCTATTCAAGGCTCACAAAATAAAAAGAATACACTACATAGAGCCAAACCCGGAAAACACAATCAACATTTTCACTGGGCACATCCGACCATATTCTGCAAGGACCGACTCAACCAAACCTAAATCTGATAACCCTGTGAACACTGTAATGGACAACATTATAAAGAATATTTCAGAGTTGTTGCATTTATTGGTGTGAGAAGGAGGCACGAATTATGTTTAAGCCTCAGCTTCCAGCTGAATCATTGTGAAACCAAACAAGATTACTGAAGAACATTTGAGGAACATATTGAGCCTTCATTTTGAATAGAGTATAACTGAAGCTACCATTATATACAACACATAATATAACTAAAATTACCATGGTTATATCATTACATCCCTTGTTAAAATCATGACTTGAAATCTGTTAATTTGAACCCTATGTAGTGGTCCCAGGAAAACTGAATTAAACCAACTTGACTGTATATACAGTGTGCACGAAATCCTTTTCCAAGTCACATGCCATTTGGGCATGTGACTTTCGAAGTTTTACATGCCCGAACTGATTTTCACATGCCCGAAAGGGTAGAAATGAATGCGTTCATTAATAAGGCAACCCATGGAGCTAGTAGCTATAGCGTCAAACTTTGTTCAGTTGTTTTTTTGTTGGTTTTTTTCGTTGTTAAATTACATTAATAACAAATTAAGTATGCGCATCATTACCACTCTATGCACAACGTACTGAATTAACGAGTGACAAAAGCTGTTCATTTTGAAGCACAAAATTTATTCCTTCATAGCTACAGTCACTCTCTCATGAACTCCAACTTACATAGTTGGACCGACGTATACTTTGATCTATGTGGTCCTTTAAGCAATGAGCAATACTCCACAAAAACTGAGCAGCTGCTTTGTCACTGGTGTATGTGTCACCAATGTCCAGACCTTTTGCTTTGTCCAGCTGACAGAGGGTGTTGTACGTACGGTAACAGAGGGTGTTGTATGTAACAGAGGGTGTTGTATGTAACAGAGGGTGTTGTACATGACAGNGTATTTAATTATAAATTTCTGCACAATGCATTATGAACATTTTGAGCCTTCAGTTTGAATAGAGTACTACTGGCTGACACAGCACACAAGCACATGGATGTCTGTGACTGTTTCAATTGGCACCTATGAATTACCTCATGCATCTTCTTCAAAGCAGCATTTCCAGTTTCCAGTCCCTTAACCACCTCTTGCTCGACTTGGGCATATTCCAGATCATGGACCTGTCAAATTAAGCAAACCAATGAATGTAATAACTTGTAGTGAATATATCAAACCTCAACAAAAATTATCCCAATGTGCATGGAAATGGTCTACATATCGTCAATCATGCTTTAGTCATGATCAAATGATAGGTTCAAATGACAGAAATGATGAATCTGTGCATGTAAATTGTGGTAAATTTGTGCTTTCATGCCAGCACTCAACTGTAATTTTCTCAGTAACCACTAAAGTGACATTCATCAAACTTATGTCACTTGAGCATCTGTCTGAGACAATTCATTTGCACTTTCAATTATTAAATACAGTTATTTCTTCACTGAGATATTGGCACTAAATGTTATGCAACTGAAGTAGGTAAGCTGCCTCTCAGCACCTTCAGATCATGTTTTCTAGTTATCAGTTTTCTAGTGACTTGGGATGATTTGTACAACTTATTTATCTTGCTATGCCCTACAATTTGATGTATGACATGTTGATGTAACTTGCACAGCTACCCGGCCAGCCTCCGTTAATTTTCCAGCCATTGTCCATTTTCCCCACATTGATGCCAAATTAGCGCATCGCAAGATGGGGCGAGAGGCCTCTGACGTAGTAGCTCTCCGATATGTCCGCGTAACCATGTTACATTTCACACCAATTTCCCCCCGAGTTAGTCTGATTTGGAGTTCGAGTCTGGTGTTAGTCTACGCCTCAGCGCAGTCAAGCCCACATCTGGCTCCTGCGAGGCTCTTCTCATATTCTTCCCACAAGGTTGGCTGGTAGGCTGAATGCTGCGACTGATGTCAAAATATTCTATCTGCACTGCATACATGTAAATAAACTTTGATGTCGTCCACTCTACACGGCTGTGTTCCTGACGTCTGTTTGCAACAACTGCGGCTGCCGGTTGAGGTTCGAGTTAGGCTAAAGCCAATAGCCAAGCTTGCCTTCCCCGCTGCTCTTCATCTTCACTGTCATCAACAACACCAACAGACCAAACAACAAATATCCTTTTTTTTTCTCTCGCCATTTACAACAAAATTTATACCTATTATCATGGTAAAAACACTGCGGAGATATTTATTTTTGAGGTAAACTGTACATCTAAGCTGTCTCCAGTTATACATAGAATTATCAAAGGTAACCCTGTCACAGAAATAGTAGCGATAAATTTATTTTTGCATCTCTGAGACAGAGGGCATACTTACCAGTCTCTCTATATTCTCTAGCTGACCATCTGTTTTTGTTAATAAACTCTCTTGGAACTTCTTCTTCCTCAGCATCAGTTTTGCTTTGCTGAGGAAACAAAGTAAGTTTAAATGAATAATGTATTTCCCTCCTCCTTCTAATCTTTCTGTTTTATTAAGTTTTCTGGTCCCTCTCTGCTTCCCTGTTATTTTTCTGCACTGGTGCTTACTGCTTCAAGGATGGCTCCACAAACAATACTGAGGAATGTTCCACTTCACAGCTAATTTCTCATTATTTAAGTATTGAAATAACAAGACTGACTTACTCCTTCTTTCCAGCCTTCAGGAGTGCCCGTGCAACCTCTCTATCTCTCTCTAACTGGGCATTTATCTTTTTCTGATACTGTTTCAGTTTGTCTCTCTGCTGCTTTAATTGCTGGGGAAAATTTAAAAAAAAAAGGAATCAACTCATTAGAAAGCAGAACTGATATAAAATCATCACATTACCTAGGCACTTAGAAAGTATGATACAAAACTTTCAATAACTGTTTTAGATTATTCCAGCCTCCAGGCCCTCTAAAATGCATGTGATATGAGGAGGAAAAAACACAAATGCTCACTTCTAATTACAGGTCATATGTTACAGACTCTGGAAGTAGATGCCCCAGCAAAGATGTAGTCTAGACGTCTAAACTGATCTAGTCTAGAAAGAAAGATGAGAATGAACCATAATTTAATGTTATTTTTCAACAGTTCGTTCAATGCTGGAAAATGTTAATACCCTGCCTACTTACAAGAACTGCCTTGTCTTGCTCTGTGACTCTGGATGGTTTGCTTTTCTTTCCAAACAAATTACCCATTTTGGAGAAGCCTCAAGTCAAAATCCCAAAGTATCGTCACACTTGTTATATGGGCTATAAGTTTCGGTTTGGTGAATCAGTCTCTGTGCATTGCAGACAATATTTCTCTTGCTATCTGTTTCTCTGGCTTCCGCTAAATACACACAAATCAGTAGATCCGAGGTAACGATAGAGCTCATTGCTCATTGGACAATAATACTGTCTCAATCAAGCTCATTGGCCACAAAATCGAAAGTGGAAGCGGAAGCTTAGAAAACGAAAGTATCGTCTGTGAAATCATAAAATCTATCGCTGAAGCACCACGGGGCGGTGGTGAAAGTTGACGGAAAATAAAAAAAAGCAGATGCCGATACCAGGTGAGAGCAGCAGTGCTTAGAACTCAGCACACTGATTATTACATTTCTATTACAGCTAGACTATATTACTAGTCTAGACTAATAGGTCTACAGGCTTGTGCAAATTCCACCAGAAGTGAAATTCATTTCCTATTCCGACCCTTGCTCAAATTTGAAATTATTAAATCCTTAGCTTATTCCAGTTTCACTTCAAACTGTAGAATTGAAATCCAAAGGTGGTAACATGACATTATTACAAGTTCAAACATACAGTTCTATAACAAACATGTCTAGACTACTTTTTTTAATGATTGTGGCTATGCATAATTTACTAAAGATTGGTTGTGCTAATTTCTCTAAAAGTGGTATCACATTCAAATCTAAAACCAAGACCATGTGCCAAACTGAAATTAAGATCCAACACCAATACATTGGGGCAGACTAGTTTTAAACTCTGATTTCCAGTACCCGGAATTTAAAGGAATTAAATATTAATACCACTTGAGTTCGAAAAATTTTCCCACGGACGCCAAGATGGCATTAAATTACTGGTACTTTGGGGCCAAAAAGAGTACAAGATAAAAAAGTTTTAGAGGACAAGATTGCAAAACCAAGAATACATAAAGTACTTTTATTTCATTGAATTTAAATGCAGTGGGGAAACATCCTTCTTCTGCTTCATGATGGCATTCTAATACAAGCGTTGCCATCAAAGCATTTTACATACACTAGCCTCTTTATGCAACCTAGGCAGTCAGACCTTGAGGTCTTTTCCCAAACCTAGTTCTGAAAGGGAAGCTGATAATTGCCAACAGACTGCTTTCGTAGATTGTGATTAATGTGATGACGCTTAATCACTGAACCCTGAGGTTGGTTTTTTTTTTGCATGTTTGCGTGCCCCACGACACCTAATGATGTCAAGTTGGCCTGCTTACTAAGGTGAGTCAAATGTCAGGACCAAGTAGGCTCCTCCCATAAATCAAGAATGGCAAATGTGTAAAGCGCCTCAGTGTCTGTCCTTCATTTTGCCCATGAATTTGAGAAAGATACGGATGGATGCACCTGGTCTAGTCTACCTGTGAGTCTGCGGTCATTACTTCACACCTTCAATTCATTGCGTCATTGGCCAGTGAAATGATACTCTAAGATCGACTGGGCTTGAGAGTCAATATGCAGCGAGTCTGGTCAAGCTGTGTGTGTACTCAGCTGATCAGTGCACATGGTTGGTCCTGAGTGGCAGGTGTTCTGACCATCAAGATCGTGCTGCCCAGATCGGAAGGCGGATCGGTAAGATTTGAAAATGGATCTAGATCCTCATTCTGTGCCGAACTGAATTTTGGATTCAATCCAAATTCCAATTACACAATAAAAAATGGAAATGAATCAAATTCCGTTCTGTCAAAACTGGAATTAATTCTGAAATTGAAATTGTCCTATCCGGATTTCGATCCTGCACAAGCCTGCAGCAATATGGCTCCTGAAAACTAGATCTGATAATGTCCTGTCCATGTGACTGCTGAGAGTGAGAATGCTTGCTGTTGCTGTATTCCATACTGTCAGCTGGATTACTAGATCATATGGCCTAGACTTAGGCCTAAGTTTAAGTCAGGTGCGAGTAGAGGAAAGAATTGCAGAATGGGCCCAACTTACTTTTACTAACTTTTGGCAGTGATGCTTTTTGTTTGAACACTACATTACTTTGGGGG